>CANJKZ010000024.1:3697500-3797500 GCA_947471745.1 Closterium sp. Naga37s-1
CTCCCCCGGTCCCTCCCTCCCCTTCCTCAGGGCCCTGGCCCTACCTGTGTCCCCTGTGTCGAGGGGCGCCAGCGTGCTGCCCCTCACTCCTCCCAGTTTCCTCCGACAGAGGCCCCGTTGCAGACGCTCCACATGGACGTGTGGGGCCCAGCCCGCGTCCGTGGGCAGGGTCACGAGCGCTACTTCCTGCTCGTTGTTGACGACTACTCGCGTTACACCGCAGTCTTCCCCTTGCGCGGCAAGGGTGATGTCACTGAGGTGCTGATCGACTGGATCCGCGCAGCTCGTCTCCAGCTCAGGCAGAGCTTTGGCTCCGACTTTCCTGTTCTGCGTCTGCACTCGGACAGAGGCGGAGAGTTCTCCTCTGGCCTTCTGCGAGCCTACTGTCGTGCACGAGGCATCCGTCAGACCTTCACGCTCCCGGACTCTCCGCAGCAAAATGGGATTGCTGAGCGCCGCATTGGCATGGTCATGGACGTCGCTCGTACGTCTATGATGCATGCGGCTGCCCCCCATTTTCTGTGGCCGTTTGCGGTGAGGTACGCGGCACGTCAGATCAACCTTCACCCCAGGGTCTCCAGGCCGGAGACCTCCCCAGCCTTGCTGTGGACCGGGAAGGTGGGCGATGCGTCGGCGTTCCGGGTCTGGGGATCTCGGGCGTTTGTCCGCGACTTGTCTGCGGACAAACTGTCCCCTCGTGCTGCTCCTTGCGTCTTCCTGGGGTTCCCCCCAGACGCGCCTGGGTGGCAGTTCTACCACCCCACCTCTCGCCGTGTTCTGTCCTCTCAGGACGTCACGTTCGACGAGTCGGTACCCTACTACCGCCTCTTCCCCTACCGCACTCCGTCCCCCCCCCCCGCCCCCGCTCTTCCTTGTACCAGGTCCCCCCCCGGTAGACCCCCTCCCCCCTCAGGGTCCTGCCCCTTCAGGTGTGTCCCAGGTAGACGCAGTCGAGCCTGTCGAGGTCACTGGTGACTCTGGTACTGCTGGGGGTGCTGAGCCTGGGGGTGCTGGGCCTGGGGGTGCTGGGCCTGGGGGTGCTGAGCCTGGGGGTGCTGAGTCTGGGGGTGCTGAGTCTGGGGGTGCTGAGCCTGGGGGTGCTGAGCCTGGGGGTGCTGAGCCTGGGGGTGCTGAGCCTGGGGGTGCTGAGTGTGGGGGTGCTACGCCTGGGGGTGCTTTGCCTGGGGGTGCTGGACCTGGGAGTGCTGCGCCTGGAGGTCCTCCGCCTCGAGTTTCTACGCGTGCTTTGTCTCGCCGGGAGCCACTCTCTCCACAGGAGCTGCGCGAGTGGTTTGCCCGGCGCTGGAGCCGTGCTGCTGGTGCTGGAGGTTCGTCGGCTACTGAGGGTGCTGCTGTTGCGGGTCCCGGAGGTGCTCGTACTGGGAGTACTGGAGCTGCTGGGCCTGCGGGTTCGACTGGAGCTGGTGCTGCTGAGGGTGTTGGCGCTGAGACTACCACTGGCGGTCCTGCTGGGGGTGCTCCTGGTGTTGCTCGAGGTTCTGGAGCTACTGGAGGTGCTGCTGGAGCGGGTGCTCCTGCTGGGGGTACTGGTGCTGTCCCTGCTGTTTCTGGCGTAGCTACGCGGCCTCGACCGTACTTCGTTCCACTCCTGCAGCAGGTTCTTGGTCTTCCGCCCTCTCCTGGTCCTCCTCCTCTCTTGGAGGGTCCACAGCCTGTCCCGTCGCGGTCACTGCTACAGCCTACCTCCCCTTTGCCTGCTCCTTCTCCCTACACTGGTCCTACTGGAGGTCTTACTGAGCGTCGTGAGCCTGCGTCTCGCCCTGCGTCGCCTGTCCGTGCTGCTCGCGCTAGTGGTCGTGGTTCGCGTCAGCGTCCTCCTCCTGTCCCTGGCACGCACAGGATGTCTCTGCGTCCGTCTACTGCTCCTCTGCGTGCCCCTTTGCCTTCTCCTCCTGAGTCCTCTCTTCCTGCTCTTCCCGACCCTGCGTCGGACTCTCTTCGTGCTGCCAGTCCTACTGTCACGCGTCTCCTTGCTACTGTCGTCACTGACCCTTCCTTCGAGTCTACTGCTGCGTCTGCCCTAGTTACTGAGCTCGTCGACTTTGCTGCTCGCTGTCGCCTAGACTACGCTGCTAGTCTTGTCGCTGAGTCTGGGTCTGCCTGTCCTCCGTCAGTCGGGGGTGAGTGTGCCCTTGGCACGGACGTCCTTGAGGACAGGCAGGAGGAGTTCCAGTGTCTGGCAGCTGCTTCACCTCATCTCGTGTCCGTACTGCTTACCCCTGAGGGAGACCCGGATGCACTTGACATCCCGACTCCGCGCTCTTACGCGGAGGCGATAGAGGGTCCCTACTCCTCTCAGTGGCAGGCAGCTATGGATGCAGAGATGGCTTCCTGGAAGTCCACAGGCACCTACGTTGACGCTGTCCCCCCTCTTGGGGCGAACATCGTCAGTGGCATGTGGATCTTCAGGGTGAAGCGGCCGCCGGGTTCTCCGCCTGTCTTCAAGGCACGTTACGTGGCTCGTGGCTTCAGTCAGCGACAGGGAGTTGACTACTTTCAGACCTTCTCCCCCACCCCGAAGATGACCACTCTTCGGGTGCTGCTACACGTTGCTGCTCACCGTGACTACGAGCTGCACTCTCTCGACTTCAGCACTGCTTTCTTGCAGGGCAGCCTGCACGAGGAGATCTGGCTGCGCCGCCCACTTGGCTTCACTGGGTCTTTCCCTCCTGGTACCCAGTGGAGTCTCCGGCGTCCAGTCTACGGTCTCCGCCAGGCGCCACGTGAGTGGCACGACACACTGAGGACTACGCTTGCGGCTCTTGGGTTTGCTCCTTCTACTGCCGACCCGTCGCTGTTTCTACGCACCGACACCTCTCTGCCGCCGTTCTACATCCTCGTGTACGTCGACGACTTGGTCTTTGCCACAGCTGACACTGCTGGACTCGCCCACGTGAAGTCCGAGCTGCAGAAGAGACACACGTGCACAGACCTGGGTGAACTGCGCAGCTACCTTGGCTTGCAGATCACCCGGGACAGAGCACGCCGCACCATTACCCTGACTCAGTCACACATGGTGCAGCAGGTCCTTCAGCGCTTCGGCTTCACGTACTCCTCGCCTCAGGCCACTCCTCTGCCTACTCGCCACTCACTCTCAGCTCTGCCTTCGGATGAGTCCGTAGAGTCGAGTGGCCCGTATCCAGAGCTTGTTGGCTGCCTCATGTACCTGATGACCTGCACACGACCTGACCTTGCATACCCTCTTAGCATTCTTGCACGCTATGTTGCTCCTGGGAGACACCGACCAGAGCACATGGCTGCAGCGAAGAGGGTGTTGCGATACTTGTGCAGTACGTCGGGCATGGGACTAGTGCTTGGAGGGCGGAGTCCAGTGGTCCTCACTGGGCACGCGGACGCTTCTTGGGCTGACGACCAGGCTACGCAGCGGTCGTCGCAGGGTTACACCTTCAGTCTTGGTTCCGGCTCTGTCTCGTGGCGAGCTACTCGCTCGTCCTCTGTTCTCGGCTCCAGTTGTGAGGCTGAGATCTACGCCGGGGCCATGGCTGCACAGGAGCTTCGCTGGCTCACCTACCTGCTGACTGACCTTGGAGAGCCGCCTCGTTCTCCTCCAGTGCTGTACGTAGACAACAAGGCCATGCTGGCCTTGTGTCGAGAGCAGCGCTTGGAGCACAGAACGAAGCACATTGCTCTCCGTTACTTTCTTGCTCGTGAGCTGCAGCAGCGTGGTCAGTTGCGACTTGCGTACGTGGCCTCTCAGGCCAACACTGCTGATGTGTTCACCAAGGCACTTGCGCCTTGTGACCATCAGCGCTTCTGCACTCAGCTGGGTCTTGTACCTGTCTTGCCTCACTTGCTCTCCTCTTGACCTTACTTGTACTGTCATATATATATACCTGCTCTTGCTTGTCTAGCTCTATATATATATGTGTACTCCTGCATGTGAACTGGCCTTGTGGCCTTGTCGTTGTGCTCGGACTGTGTGGTGACGTTGTGATCCACCCTGAGCTTGCTCTGCTTTGCTTGACTGGTCTTGTGACCCCTTGTTCTCCCCCACTTTGCCTATGGGGGTGTGTCAGAACATTATATAGCTTATGCTGTTGTGTAGGCTATAGTGGGGTATCCCATAGGGGGTACAACCCAATTAGGGTTGTCTATATGTACTCACCTCATTCATAGTTCATCCATCCTCGTTCTTCATTCTTCTCAGCATAGACGTTGCCGTTCAATACTGCCGTATATGTTGTATGTGTTTTGTTTCCGTTGACTATCACAAATTCAGTCATGAACCTCACCATTCGTGGGCTTCAAAATTGTCTGTGATCAGATATCGCCTATGTTTGTTATGATTTGTGAAATTTTGTTTGTGTATATTTTGACTTCCGAAATTGTGCCTTGCACGAACAAGGCTCCTGTAAGTGGGTAGGTCTTCGGCACGAATATTGTGTACGGCAGTGTTCGTGAACCTGCCGTGCTGTAACAGCCCTCCCCAATTGTCGAGCTGGCGGTTGCAATACACGCCTGTGCGATTGCGTCGCAGTGCGTCGCTGTACGCCGAAAATGCTTGTGTGTCCAATCGTGGCTCACCTCTGTAACAGCGCTGACTCTGCTCTGCCTCGCTGAGCCTCTGAGTGGCTGAATCAAAATGATCGACGCACGCTGGCGGTTGCCTCGCTGGTAGGGCAGTGGGCGGTTTTGTCGCCACACTGACGTACCAGCGAGGCAACCGCCAGCTTTCGCAGGTGGTGGGTGTGGTGTACGTATCTGCTTGTTCGTTATCAAGCTTCTTTTCATGAGCAAAATCCGAGCCTCTCATTTTATCTGCTCGACGAGCTGTTAGTAGGGAACTCTGTTATTAGTTGTTACTTCAGTCCCCGCAGCTGCAAAGTCCAGGTTCGTTCCCTCTTGCAGTTTTTTTTCTCAGCGAAGCTCAACTCACCACGTGTTTTCAAGCTAAGGAACCTTAGAAACAGGCAACACTGACTTCGTAACTTTATTTTCGGCCTTGTTTGCCTTGCTCGATCTCGATCGCCTGTTGCGAAGCTCAACTCATCGAGTACTAGCGAGTATTTCTCGCATTGAGTATTTCCCCGGTCCCTCTCGTCCCTTTGTCTCTCCCCTTGCGGTACTTACAGAATCGCCAAGCTTCGCCGTCAGCATTCGTCAGCTTCTGAGCAACTAGGTGGGACGTGTGAACGACGACAGTTCCATATTCTCAGAAGAAAGGTAAGCACTGGAACCTTACGCTGGTGTTGTTTATCTCCCAGCGTACGTGCCATGGTGCTGCAGTGTTGACCCATCCCGTCACTACGTTAGCATGTATTTTTATTGTATCAGGCCCGTCGGCGCCCGACGCGATGGACCAGGTAGCGTGGTCGCCGCGTGCCGTGGTATGGCGTGCATGCTATTTCAGCTTGTGTTTCTTGATTTCTTACTGCAGCTCGCTTGTTGTTTCTTGCATGTCGTCTCCTTTTCCTTGCAGGTTGTAATCGCGAAATAATTTACGATGACAGTGGTTGCTGGTAAGATTGTATCATGTTTTGTTATTCCGTTTACATTCAGTTTCGTTGTGCAGGCCCTACATTTCCTTATTTGAGCAGCGGATGTTATTCCTTTTCAAGGTTATTTCTATAGAACTCAGATCATTGTTAGCATTGATAATGCTTGCAGAAGTGTTATTTTGTCGATAATGTCGTTGATGTTCTATAAAATTATTATAAATCAACTCTTTATGCTGAACCATTATAAGAAAATCACAGGAGGTTGTATGCAAATGCGGGTATGCACTGAAATTATGGATGCAGGTATGCATTAAAATTATGGATTCGATATTATACGGAATAGGAAATCAATTCTTATTAATGTACATATTCAAGCGTAAACCAACGATAACTGAACATAAATATATTGCCAGTTCAAATTTGCGTAAAATGTAATATTCTATACAACTTATTGCTACAGTCAATGCGTTTTATCGGGCTATTTGTTCGCGCGTGTCGCAAATTTCCGGCCAATTGGATCGATTCCGAAACACCTGGAAGTCCAATGATTGAAGTCGCCAAAAAAAATGAACCACACAATTGGCCAATCGTGGAAGTCCCCGAACCGAACATGCGGTACCTGACGATTGGTTCCGAAAACTTTGGGGGGTGAACCTGCGCGGTCTGCTCGAAGAGTAGAATGAGGCGTAACCTCAAACATACATTCGAAACTGTTCCCCCAAAGTAACTTCAAATGTTACTTCGAACATACTCTCCCCCCTTCGGATTTTTGGGATGAGGGTCCGGTAAAAATTTATCATCTCGGACAGACATTGACCAACGAGCAGCGGTTTCGGGTCTGGGGATGGTTACGTCTGAATGCCAGAAAATTCTTATCAAAACTTCGTCAGGAAGGCAACTAATGTCTGAGGAGCTCATGTCTCGGGAGCAGTAAGAGCTCGAAAACTGGAAGGTAAGAGCACGAATTCGTCTGGCAAGTAAGAGCACGAATCCGTCTGGCAGGTAAGAGCATGAATTCGTGTTCTACAAAAAAAAAAGAAGCTAGAAAACTGGAAAGCCACGCTTACAGATTTTGCTGGAGGTGTGTGGATGCGTGACTATCGAACAAGAGCAGTTTGTGTAGAATGATCCCATGCGATGCGATTGACATTCTCAAATCACGTGTTGTGACCCATCATCCATGCATGCAGACCCTAGCCCTGAACGAGGAATGCGTCCCAGAATTTTGCGCTTCAGGCTCGGAAGCTCATTGAGCCTAAGCTGCTGGTGAATCACACCGAACCGAACCACCAGGGACAGCCTGGTTGCCGAACAAGCATCACAGCTCAGGCAACGAAGCATCACTCTAAAGAGATCTCACACGGGCAAACCCCGATCACTCACCTCGTCGCTAATCTCGTCATGGGTACTGAGGTCCGCACGGAATGCTCTGCGTGCCTCGCAAAAGGTTGCCGCTATGAGGAACCGACGTCGCCCAGGCCATTCGCGAAAAATCGCAATCCGGCGGAATTCAGGGCCTACCAAACAGTGCCTAGAAACTAACCATGTCCAGCATGACCGTCCTTGGGGTCTGCAAAGCTGAATTTGGTTTGGGCCGAAGAGCGAAATGCCGAGGCTGTTGAGGTTGTCGAAGCAGTCATGCCGAGACTACCAGTTCGGTCGACACATTCGACTATCGACGCTATCGACGCTACCGAGGCTGTAGAGGCTGCTGTCATTGACACTATTGACGCTCTCGAGGCTGTGGACGCTCTCCACGTTGATGAGTGGAGGTTCTGGCCCGAACAGCAGGGTTCCAGATCATGCATGTCCGCGTTCTGGTTTGTGTACCCTCTAGTAGGTTGCCGCTATTAATCCATGTCTTGGGGAAGGTGTATTGATTTGAAATGCACGCTTTAAGTTAATCAGATCACCACCATACAAGTGTGTACTTCTCCGAAATGCTTCAGCCACATGCGTTTGCGAAATGGGTCTCTGCTACAGACAGAAGGTGTGAAGTTCTGTATTACATGAACAACTGACTGCAGGATTCAGTCAGAGACGAAACAATGCACCAAACAGCAACTTCTTCACCATCCACCACCTACAGCACCCGATGGCACGCAGAGGGATCACCTGCAAGCCTATTGATCAGCTGGAGGGGCATTTGCTCCTGCACGACCTGCGTTCCCTAATGACACAGTGAGAGGAATCACCTCACCCTGCAGCCGCAGCAGCAGGAGCAGCTGCAGGTTGATTTACAGCCTCGTGCTGCATGTCAACACCGGCACCAGCAGCAGCAGATGTGACAGCAGCAGCGATCTCTCTCTCACTCACTTCCCCAGCATCCACAAGGCGCCATGCAATGGCGTGCAGAGCACTCTCATGCTGCCGGAGAGTGGCGGATGTGAGAGTTATTGCCTCCTGCACCACCTGCAACACTGCACTCCCCGATGGCACACTGAGAGGAATCACCCTGCAGCTGCCGCAGCAGGAGCAGCTGCAGCTGAATTCACAGCCTCATGCTGTATGCTTGATTGGGCACCAGCAGCAGCACGGGCGATAGCAGCGGCAATCTAACTCTCATCTGCCTCCCGGGCATCCACGAGGCGCCATGCAATGGCGTGCAGGGCACCCTCATGCTGCCGGAGAGTGGAGCACGCGAGGGTCATTGCCTCCTGCACCACCTACAGCACCGCCTTCAAGGAGTCACCCTGCAGCAGCTGGATGTACAGCCTTGTGTTGTGTGTTCACACTGGCACTAGCAGCATCAGCACTAGCAGCAGCAGCACCTCACTTTCACTCGCCTCCCCAGCATCCACAAGGCGCCATGCAATGGCGTGCAGAGCACTCTCATGCTGCCAGAGAGTGCAGCACGCCAGGGCCATTGCCTCCTGCACCACCTGCAACACTGCACTCCCCGATGGCACACTGAGAGGAATCACCCTGCAACAGCTGGATGTACAGCCTTGTGGTGTTTGTTCACACTGGCACCAACAGCAGCAGATGTGATAGCACCAGCAACAGCAGCAGCGATCTCACCCTCACTTGCCTCCCCAGCATCCACAAGGCGCCATGCAATGGCATGCAGGGCACTCTCATGCTGCCGGAGAGTAGAGGACGCCAGGGCCATTGCCTCCTGCACCACCTGCAGCACTACACTTCCCGATGGCACACTGAGAGGAACCACCCTGCAGCTGCCGCAGCAGGAGCAGCTGCAGCTGAATTCACAGCCTCATGCTGTATGCTTGATTGGGCACCAGCAGCAGCACGGGCGATAGCAGCGGCAATCTAACTCTCATCTGCCTCCCGAGCATCCACGAGGCGCCATGCAATGGCGTGCAGGGCACCCTCATGCTGCCGGAGAGTGCAGCACGCCATGATGACCAATGCCTCCTGCACCACCTGCAGCACCGCCTTCAAGGAGTCACCCTGCAGCAGCTGGATGTACAGCCTTGTGTTGTGCGCTCACACTGGCACCAGCAACAACAGAAGTGATAGCACCAGCGACAGCAGCATCGATCTCACTTTCACTCGCCTCCCCAGCATCCACAAGGCGCCATGCGATGGCATGCAGAGCGCTCTCATGCTGCCGGAGAGTAGAGGATGCCATGGCCATTGCCTCTTGCACCACCTGCAACACCCTCTGCTCGTGCGCCCCCACTCCTGCCATCTCCAGGCCTCTCCCAACCCTTCTTACTGCGGCCACTGCTGCTCCTGCTCCTGATGTTTCTCCTGCTCCTGCTGCTGCTTCTGCTTTGTCTTCCTCCATCCCTCCCCTCAGACCCTCCTGTCCACCTCTCATCTCCAGGCGTTCAGGCCACGCTCGAAGGTCCTCCGGCCCGGCACCAAAGAGGTCAGGGAAGGCAGCGGAGGAGGGCACACGCCAGCCTGTGATGCGCGGCGTGTGGATGGCACTCTGCAGCAGCAGCTGCTGCTGTTGTTGTTGCTGTTGATTCTGCTGCTGCTGTTGTTGCTGGAACTCGGCTTCAGATTGACTGCTTGCTTGATCCTCTTCCTCCTGTGGTGCCTCTGCCTGTGTCGCCTCCCCCTGTGGTGCAGTGGGTGCAGCGCCCCACACCTCTGGAGCGCGGCAGATGAGAGCAAAGGCCGTGGCGAGGGCAGCAGCTGATTGTGCAAAGTGGGGGAAAACGAGGGGGGAAACGACGGCAGGAAAGGAGCAGATGTGATGGGAAGAGGAGGAGGGGGAAAAAGGGGGGAGAAGGAACAAGACCGATGTGTAGGAGAAAATCGGGAGAAGAAAAGGGCAATTGGGGTGGCCAAGGAGGAGGAAGGGGGAGAAGAGGGTGTGCTAGATGGAACAAGAGAGGCAATGCAGCATTGAAGACACCCCCCCCCCCCCCCCCCCCACACACAAGAAAAGCACATACCATTTGCAAGGTCATCAGCGAATGAATACCAGCCGTCGGATCGAGTGAAGTAGTCAACCCGGCCAAACATCAGCTCCTCTGCTGCCTGGCGGGGATGGGGACAAGAAGCAAGGGAAGCAAGGGGACGGGCCGGAAGAGCAGAGGCAGGATATGATGGGGACGATCAGGTTCCTCTGGTAGCAGTCTATGCTGTAAGGCCATGTGCCCATGCGCATGTTCCTCTGGTAGCATGTCTGCGCATGTTCCTCTGGTAGCATGTCTGCGCATGTTCCTCTGGTAGCATGTCTGCGCATGTTCCTCTGGTAGCATGTCTGCGCATGTTCCTCTGGTAGCATGTCTGCGCATGTTCCTCTGGTAGCATGTCTGCGCATGTTCCTCTGGTAGCATGTCTGCGCATGTTCCTCTGGTAGCATGTCTGCGCATGTTCCTCTGGTAGCATGTCTGCGCATGTTCCTCTGGTAGCATGTCTGCGCATGTTCCTCTGGTAGCATGTCTGCGCATGTTCCTCTGGTAGCATGTCTGCGCATGTTCCTCTGGTAGCATGTCTGCGCATGTTCCTCTGGTAGCATGTCTGCGCATGTTCCTCTGGTAGCATGTCTGCGCATGTTCCTCTGGTAGCATGTCTGCGCATGTTCCTCTGGTAGCATGTCTGCGCATGTTCCTCTGGTAGCATGTCTGCGCATGTTCCTCTGGTAGCATGTCTGCGCATGTTCCTCTGGTAGCATGTCTGCGCATGTTCCTCTGGTAGCATGTCTGCGCATGTTCCTCTGGTAGCATGTCTGCGCATGTTCCTCTGGTAGCATGTCTGCGCATGTTCCTCTGGTAGCATGTCTGCGCATGTTCCTCTGGTAGCATGTCTGCGCATGTTCCTCTGGTAGCATGTCTGCGCATGTTCCTCTGGTAGCATGTCTGCGCATGTTCCTCTGGTAGCATGTCTGCGCATGTTCCTCTGGTAGCATGTCTGCGCATGTTCCTCTGGTAGCATGTCTGCGCATGTTCCTCTGGTAGCATGTCTGCGCATGTTCCTCTGGTAGCATGTCTGCGCATGTTCCTCTGGTAGCATGTCTGCGCATGTTCCTCTGGTAGCATGTCTGCGCATGTTCCTCTGGTAGCATGTCTGCGCATGTTCCTCTGGTAGCATGTCTGCGCATGTTCCTCTGGTAGCATGTCTGCGCATGTTCCTCTGGTAGCATGTCTGCGCATGTTTCCTCTGGTAGCATGTCTGCGCATGTTCCTCTGGTAGCATGTCTGCGCATGTTCCTCTGGTAGCATGTCTGCGCATGTTCCTCTGGTAGCATGTCTGCGCATGTTCCTCTGGTAGCATGTCTGCGCATGTT
This sequence comes from Closterium sp. Naga37s-1, assembly GCA_947471745.1. Taxonomy (NCBI): domain Eukaryota; kingdom Viridiplantae; phylum Streptophyta; class Zygnematophyceae; order Desmidiales; family Closteriaceae; genus Closterium; species Closterium sp. Naga37s-1. The sequence continues at coordinate 3,708,688 of CANJKZ010000024.1, forward strand.
CCTCTGGTAGCATGTCTGCGCATGTTCCTCTGGTAGCATGTCTGCGCATGTTCCTCTGGTAGCATGTCTGCGCATGTTCCTCTGGTAGCATGTCTGCGCATGTTCCTCTGGTAGCATGTCTGCGCATGTTCCTCTGGTAGCATGTCTGCGCATGTTCCTCTGGTAGCATGTCTGCGCATGTTCCTCTGGTAGCATGTCTGCGCATGTTCCTCTGGTAGCATGTCTGCGCATGTTCCTCTGGTAGCATGTCTGCGCATGTTCCTCTGGTAGCATGTCTGCGCATGTTCCTCTGGTAGCATGTCTGCGCATGTTCCTCTGGTAGCATGTCTGCGCATGTTCCTCTGGTAGCATGTCTGCGCATGTTCCTCTGGTAGCATGTCTGCGCATGTTCCTCTGGTAGCATGTCTGCGCATGTTCCTCTGGTAGCATGTCTGCGCATGTTCCTCTGGTAGCATGTCTGCGCATGTTCCTCTGGTAGCATGTCTGCGCATGTTCCTCTGGTAGCATGTCTGCGCATGTTCCTCTGGTAGCATGTCTGCGCATGTTCCTCTGGTAGCATGTCTGCGCATGTTCCTCTGGTAGCATGTCTGCGCATGTTCCTCTGGTAGCATGTCTGCGCATGTTCCTCTGGTAGCATGTCTGCGCATGTTCCTCTGGTAGCATGTCTGCGCATGTTCCTCTGGTAGCATGTCTGCGCATGTTCCTCTGGTAGCATGTCTGCGCATGTTCCTCTGGTAGCATGTCTGCGCATGTTCCTCTGGTAGCATGTCTGCGCATGTTCCTCTGGTAGCATGTCTGCGCATGTTCCTCTGGTAGCATGTCTGCGCATGTTCCTCTGGTAGCATGTCTGCGCATGTTCCTCTGGTAGCATGTCTGCGCATGTTCCTCTGGTAGCATGTCTGCGCATGTTCCTCTGGTAGCATGTCTGCGCATGTTCCTCTGGTAGCATGTCTGCGCATGTTCCTCTGGTAGCATGTCTGCGCATGTTCCTCTGGTAGCATGTCTGCGCATGTTCCTCTGGTAGCATGTCTGCGCATGTTCCTCTGGTAGCATGTCTGCGCATGTTCCTCTGGTAGCATGTCTGCGCATGTTCCTCTGGTAGCATGTCTGCGCATGTTCCTCTGGTAGCATGTCTGCGCATGTTCCTCTGGTAGCATGTCTGCGCATGTTCCTCTGGTAGCATGTCTGCGCATGTTCCTCTGGTAGCATGTCTGCGCATGTTCCTCTGGTAGCATGTCTGCGCATGTTCCTCTGGTAGCATGTCTGCGCATGTTCCTCTGGTAGCATGTCTGCGCATGTTCCTCTGGTAGCATGTCTGCGCATGTTCCTCTGGTAGCATGTCTGCGCATGTTCCTCTGGTAGCATGTCTGCGCATGTTCCTCTGGTAGCATGTCTGCGCATGTTCCTCTGGTAGCATGTCTGCGCATGTTCCTCTGGTAGCATGTCTGCGCATGTTCCTCTGGTAGCATGTCTGCGCATGTTCCTCTGGTAGCATGTCTGCGCATGTTCCTCTGGTAGCATGTCTGCGCATGTTCCTCTGGTAGCATGTCTGCGCATGTTCCTCTGGTAGCATGTCTGCGCATGTTCCTCTGGTAGCATGTCTGCGCATGTTCCTCTGGTAGCATGTCTGCGCATGTTCCTCTGGTAGCATGTCTGCGCATGTTCCTCTGGTAGCATGTCTGCGCATGTTCCTCTGGTAGCATGTCTGCGCATGTTCCTCTGGTAGCATGTCTGCGCATGTTCCTCTGGTAGCATGTCTGCGCATGTTCCTCTGGTAGCATGTCTGCGCATGTTCCTCTGGTAGCATGTCTGCGCATGTTCCTCTGGTAGCATGTCTGCGCATGTTCCTCTGGTAGCATGTCTGCGCATGTTCCTCTGGTAGCATGTCTGCGCATGTTCCTCTGGTAGCATGTCTGCGCATGTTCCTCTGGTAGCATGTCTGCGCATGTTCCTCTGGTAGCATGTCTGCGCATGTTCCTCTGGTAGCATGTCTGCGCATGTTCCTCTGGTAGCATGTCTGCGCATGTTCCTCTGGTAGCATGTCTGCGCATGTTCCTCTGGTAGCATGTCTGCGCATGTTCCTCTGGTAGCATGTCTGCGCATGTTCCTCTGGTGCGCATGTTCCTCTGGTAGCTGTCTGCGCATGTTCCTCTGGTAGCATGTCTGCGCATGTTCCTCTGGTAGCATGTCTGCGCATGTTCCTCTGGTAGCATGTCTGCGCATGTTCCTCTGGTAGCATGTCTGCGCATGTTCCTCTGGTAGCATGTCTGCGCATGTTCCGCTGGTAGCATGTCTGCGCATGTTCCTCTGGTAGCATGTCTGCGCATGTTCCTCTGGTAGCATGTCTGCGCATGTTCCTCTGGTAGCATGTCTGCGCATGTTCCTCTGGTAGCATGTCTGCGCATGTTCCTCTGGTAGCATGTCTGCGCATGTTCCTCTGGTAGCATGTCTGCGCATGTTCCTCTGGTAGCATGTCTGCGCATGTTCCTCTGGTAGCATGTCTGCGCATGTTCCTCTGGTAGCATGTCTGCGCATGTTCCTCTGGTAGCATGTCGGCGCATGTTCCTCTGGTAGCATGTCTGCGCATGTTCCTCTGGTAGCATGTCTGCGCATGTTCCTCTGGTAGCATGTCTGCGCATGTTCCTCTGGTAGCATGTCTGCGCATGTTCCTCTGGTAGCATGTCTGCGCATGTTCCTCTGGTAGCATGTCTGCGCATGTTCCTCTGGTAGCATGTCTGCGCATGTTCCTCTGGTAGCATGTCTGCGCATGTTCCTCTGGTAGCATGTCTGCGCATGTTCCTCTGGTAGCATGTCTGCGCATGTTCCTCTGGTAGCATGTCTGCGCATGTTCCTCTGGTAGCATGTCTGCGCATGTTCCTCTGGTAGCATGTCTGCGCATGTTCCTCTGGTAGCATGTCTGCGCATGTTCCTCTGGTAGCATGTCTGCGCATGTTCCTCTGGTAGCATGTCTGCGCATGTTCCTCTGGTAGCATGTCTGCGCATGTTCCTCTGGTAGCATGTCTGCGCATGTTCCTCTGGTAGCATGTCTGCGCATGTTCCTCTGGTAGCATGTCTGCGCATGTTCCTCTGGTAGCATGTCTGCGCATGTTCCTCTGGTAGCATGTCTGCGCATGTTCCTCTGGTAGCATGTCTGCGCATGTTCCTCTGGTAGCATGTCTGCGCATGTTCCTCTGGTAGCATGTCTGCGCATGTTCCTCTGGTAGCATGTCTGCGCATGTTCCTCTGGTAGCATGTCTGCGCATGTTCCTCTGGTAGCATGTCTGCGCATGTTCCTCTGGTAGCATGTCTGCGCATGTTCCTCTGGTAGCATGTCTGCGCATGTTCCTCTGGTAGCATGTCTGCGCATGTTCCTCTGGTAGCATGTCTGCGCATGTTCCTCTGGTAGCATGTCTGCGCATGTTCCTCTGGTAGCATGTCTGCGCATGTTCCTCTGGTAGCATGTCTGCGCATGTTCCTCTGGTAGCATGTCTGCGCATGTTCCTCTGGTAGCATGTCTGCGCATGTTCCTCTGGTAGCATGTCTGCGCATGTTCCTCTGGTAGCATGTCTGCGCATGTTTCCTCTGGTAGCATGTCTGCGCATGTTCCTCTGGTAGCATGTCTGCGCATGTTCCTCTGGTAGCATGTCTGCGCATGTTCCTCTGGTAGCATGTCTGCGCATGTTCCTCTGGTAGCATGTCTGCGCATGTTCCTCTGGTAGCATGTCTGCGCATGTTCCTCTGGTAGCATGTCTGCGCATGTTCCTCTGGTAGCATGTCTGCGCATGTTCCTCTGGTAGCATGTCTGCGCATGTTCCTCTGGTAGCATGTCTGCGCATGTTCCTCTGGTAGCATGTCTGCGCATGTTCCTCTGGTAGCATGTCTGCGCATGTTCCTCTGGTAGCATGTCTGCGCATGTTCCTCTGGTAGCATGTCTGCGCATGTTCCTCTGGTAGCATGTCTGCGCATGTTCCTCTGGTAGCATGTCTGCGCATGTTCCTCTGGTAGCATGTCTGCGCATGTTCCTCTGGTAGCATGTCTGCGCATGTTCCTCTGGTAGCATGTCTGCGCATGTTCCTCTGGTAGCATGTCTGCGCATGTTCCTCTGGTAGCATGTCTGCGCATGTTCCTCTGGTAGCATGTCTGCGCATGTTCCTCTGGTAGCATGTCTGCGCATGTTCCTCTGGTAGCATGTCTGCGCATGTTCCTCTGGTAGCATGTCTGCGCATGTTCCTCTGGTAGCATGTCTGCGCATGTTCCTCTGGTAGCATGTCTGCGCATGTTCCTCTGGTAGCATGTCTGCGCATGTTCCTCTGGTAGCATGTCTGCGCATGTTCCTCTGGTAGCATGTCTGCGCATGTTCCTCTGGTAGCATGTCTGCGCATGTTCCTCTGGTAGCATGTCTGCGCATGTTCCTCTGGTAGCATGTCTGCGCATGTTCCTCTGGTAGCATGTCTGCGCATGTTCCTCTGGTAGCATGTCTGCGCATGTTCCTCTGGTAGCATGTCTGCGCATGTTCCTCTGGTAGCATGTCTGCGCATGTTCCTCTGGTAGCATGTCTGCGCATGTTCCTCTGGTAGCATGTCTGCGCATGTTCCTCTGGTAGCATGTCTGCGCATGTTCCTCTGGTAGCATGTCTGCGCATGTTCCTCTGGTAGCATGTCTGCGCATGTTCCTCTGGTAGCATGTCTGCGCATGTTCCTCTGGTAGCATGTCTGCGCATGTTCCTCTGGTAGCATGTCTGCGCATGTTCCTCTGGTAGCAATGTCTGCGCATGTTCCTCTGGTAGCATGTCTGCGCATGTTCCTCTGGTAGCATGTCTGCGCATGTTCCTCTGGTAGCATGTCTGCGCATGTTCCTCTGGTAGCATGTCTGCGCATGTTCCTCTGGTAGCATGTCTGCGAATGTTTCCTCTGGTAGCATGTCTGCGCATGTTCTCTGGTAGCATGTCTGCGCATGTTCCTCTGGTAGCATGTCTGCGCATGTTCCTCTGGTAGCATGTCTGCGCATGTTCCTCTGGTAGCATGTCCTTGCGCATGTTTCCTCTGGTAGCATGTCTGCGCATGTTCCTCTGGTAGCATGTCTGCGCATGTTCCTCTGGTAGCATGTCTGCGCATGTTCCTCTGGTAGCATGTCTGCGCATGTTCCTCTGGTAGCATGTCTGCGCATGTTCCTCTGGTAGCATGTCTGCGCATGTTCCTCTGGTAGCATGTCTGCGCATGTTCCTCTGGTAGCATGTCTGCGCAATGTTCCTCTGGTAGCATGTCTGCGCAATGTTCCTCTGGTAGCATGTCTGCGCATGTTCCTCTGGTAGCATGTCTGCGCATGTTCCTCTGGTAGCATGTCTGCGCATGTTCCTCTGGTAGCATGTCTGCGCATGTTCCTCTGGTAGCATGTCTGCGCATGTTCCTCTGGTAGCATGTCTGCGCATGTTCCTCTGGTAGCATGTCTGCGCATGTTCCTCTGGTAGCATGTCTGCGCATGTTCTCTGGTAGCATGTCTGCGCATGTTCCTCTGGTAGCATGTCTGCGCATGTTCTCTGGTAGCATGTCTGCGCATGTTCCTCTGGTAGCATGTCTGCGCATGTTCCTCTGGTAGCATGTCTGCGCATGTTCCTCTGGTAGCATGTCTGCGCATGTTCCTCTGGTAGCATGTCTGCGCATGTTTCCTCTGGTAGCATGTCTGCGCATGTTCCTCTGGTAGCATGTCTGCGCATGTTCCTCTGGTAGCATGTCTGCGCATGTTCCTCTGGTAGCATGTCTGCGCATGTTCCTCTGGTAGCATGTCTGCGCATGTTCCTCTGGTAGCATGTCTGCGCATGTTCCTCTGGTAGCATGTCTGCGCATGTTCCTCTGGTAGCATGTCTGCGCATGTTCCTCTGGTAGCATGTCTGCGCATGTTCCTCTGGTAGCATGTCTGCGCATGTTCCTCTGGTAGCATGTCTGCGCATGTTCCTCTGGTAGCATGTCTGCGCATGTTCCTCTGGTAGCATGTCTGCGCATGTTCCTCTGGTAGCATGTCTGCGCATGTTCCTCTGGTAGCATGTCTGCGCATGTTCCTCTGGTAGCATGTCTGCGCATGTTCCTCTGGTAGCATGTCTGCGCATGTTCCTCTGGTAGCATGTCTGCGCATGTTCCTCTGGTAGCATGTCTGCGCATGTTCCTCTGGTAGCATGTCTGCGCATGTTCCTCTGGTAGCATGTCTGCGCATGTTCCTCTGGTAGCATGTCTGCGCATGTTCCTCTGGTAGCATGTCTGCGCATGTTCCTCTGGTAGCATGTCTGCGCATGTTCCTCTGGTAGCATGTCTGCGCATGTTCCTCTGGTAGCATGTCTGCGCATGTTCCTCTGGTAGCATGTCTGCGCATGTTCCTCTGGTAGCATGTCTGCGCATGTTCCTCTGGTAGCATGTCTGCGCATGTTCCTCTGGTAGCATGTCTGCGCATGTTCCTCTGGTAGCATGTCTGCGCATGTTCCTCTGGTAGCATGTCTGCGCATGTTCCTCTGGTAGCATGTCTGCGCATGTTCCTCTGGTAGCATGTCTGCGCATGTTCCTCTGGTAGCATGTCTGCGCATGTTCCTCTGGTAGCATGTCTGCGCATGTTCCTCTGGTAGCATGTCTGCGCATGTTCCTCTGGTAGCATGTCTGCGCATGTTCCTCTGGTAGCATGTCTGCGCATGTTCCTCTGGTAGCATGTCTGCGCATGTTCCTCTGGTAGCATGTCTGCGCATGTTCCTCTGGTAGCATGTCTGCGCATGTTCCTCTGGTAGCATGTCTGCGCATGTTCCTCTGGTAGCATGTCTGCGCATGTTCCTCTGGTAGCATGTCTGCGCATGTTCCTCTGGTAGCATGTCTGCGCATGTTCCTCTGGTAGCATGTCTGCGCATGTTCCTCTGGTAGCATGTCTGCGCATGTTCCTCTGGTAGCATGTCTGCGCATGTTCCTCTGGTAGCATGTCTGCGCATGTTCCTCTGGTAGCATGTCTGCGCATGTTCCTCTGGTAGCATGTCTGCGCATGTTCCTCTGGTAGCATGTCTGCGCATGTTCCTCTGGTAGCATGTCTGCGCATGTTCCTCTGGTAGCATGTCTGCGCATGTTCCTCTGGTAGCATGTCTGCGCATGTTCCTCTGGTAGCATGTCTGCGCATGTTCCTCTGGTAGCATGTCTGCGCATGTTCCTCTGGTAGCATGTCTGCGCATGTTCCTCTGGTAGCATGTCTGCGCATGTTCCTCTGGTAGCATGTCTGCGCATGTTCCTCTGGTAGCATGTCTGCGCATGTTCCTCTGGTAGCATGTCTGCGCATGTTCCTCTGGTAAGCATGTCTGCGCATGTTCCTCTGGTAGCATGTCTGCGCATGTTCCTCTGGTAGCATGTCTGCGCATGTTCCTCTGGTAGCATGTCTGCGCATGTTCCTCTGGTAGCATGTCTGCGCATGTTCCTCTGGTAGCATGTCTGCGCATGTCCTCTGGTAGCATGTCTGCGCATGTTCCTCTGGTAGCATGTCTGCGCATGTTCCTCTGGTAGCATGTCTGCGCATGTTCCTCTGGTAGCATGTCTGCGCATGTTCCTCTGGTAGCATGTCTGCGCATGTTCCTCTGGTAGCATGTCTGCGCATGTTCCTCTGGTAGCATGTCTGCGCATGTTCCTCTGGTAGCATGTCTGCGCATGTTCCTCTGGTAGCATGTCTGCGCATGTTCCTCTGGTAGCATGTCTGCGCATGTTCCTCTGGTAGCATGTCTGCGCATGTTCCTCTGGTAGCATGTCTGCGCATGTTCCTCTGGTAGCATGTCTGCGCATGTTCCTCTGGTAGCATGTCTGCGCATGTTCCTCTGGTAGCATGTCTGCGCATGTTCCTCTGGTAGCATGTCTGCGCATGTTCCTCTGGTAGCATGTCTGCGCATGTTCCTCTGGTAGCATGTCTGCGCATGTTCCTCTGGTAGCATGTCTGCGCATGTTCCTCTGGTAGCATGTCTGCGCATGTTCCTCTGGTAGCATGTCTGCGCATGTTCCTCTGGTAGCATGTCTGCGCATGTTCCTCTGGTAGCATGTCTGCGCATGTTCCTCTGGTAGCATGTCTGCGCATGTTCCTCTGGTAGCATGTCTGCGCATGTTCCTCTGGTAGCATGTCTGCGCATGTTCCTCTGGTAGCATGTCTGCGCATGTTCCTCTGGTAGCATGTCTGCGCATGTTCCTCTGGTAGCATGTCTGCGCATGTTCCTCTGGTAGCATGTCTGCGCATGTTCCTCTGGTAGCATGTCTGCGCATGTTCCTCTGGTAGCATGTCTGCGCATGTTCCTCTGGTAGCATGTCTGCGCATGTTCCTCTGGTAGCATGTCTGCGCATGTTCCTCTGGTAGCATGTCTGCGCATGTTCCTCTGGTAGCATGTCTGCGCATGTTCCTCTGGTAGCATGTCTGCGCATGTTCCTCTGGTAGCATGTCTGCGCATGTTCCTCTGGTAGCATGTCTGCGCATGTTCCTCTGGTAGCATGTCTGCGCATGTTCCTCTGGTAGCATGTCTGCGCATGTTCCTCTGGTAGCATGTCTGCGCATGTTCCTCTGGTAGCATGTCTGCGCATGTTCCTCTGGTAGCATGTCTGCGCATGTTCCTCTGGTAGCATGTCTGCGCATGTTCCTCTGGTAGCATGTCTGCGCATGTTCCTCTGGTAGCATGTCTGCGCATGTTCCTCTGGTAGCATGTCTGCGCATGTTCCTCTGGTAGCATGTCTGCGCATGTTCCTCTGGTAGCATGTCTGCGCATGTTCCTCTGGTAGCATGTCTGCGCATGTTCCTCTGGTAGCATGTCTGCGCATGTTCCTCTGGTAGCATGTCTGCGCATGTTCCTCTGGTAGCATGTCTGCGCATGTTCCTCTGGTAGCATGTCTGCGCATGTTCCTCTGGTAGCATGTCTGCGCATGTTCCTCTGGTAGCATGTCTGCGCATGTTCCTCTGGTAGCATGTCTGCGCATGTTCCTCTGGTAGCATGTCTGCGCATGTTCCTCTGGTAGCATGTCTGCGCATGTTCCTCTGGTAGCATGTCTGCGCATGTTCCTCTGGTAGCATGTCTGCGCATGTTCCTCTGGTAGCATGTCTGCGCATGTTCCTCTGGTAGCATGTCTGCGCATGTTCCTCTGGTAGCATGTCTGCGCATGTTCCTCTGGTAGCATGTCTGCGCATGTTCCTCTGGTAGCATGTCTGCGCATGTTCCTCTGGTAGCATGTCTGCGCATGTTCCTCTGGTAGCATGTCTGCGCATGTTCCTCTGGTAGCATGTCCTGCGCATGTTCCTCTGGTAGCATGTCTGCGCATGTTCCTCTGGTAGCATGTCTGCGCATGTTCCTCTGGTAGCATGTCTGCGCATGTTCCTCTGGTAGCATGTCTGCGCATGTTCCTCTGGTAGCATGTCTGCGCATGTTCCTCTGGTAGCATGTCTGCGCATGTTCCTCTGGTAGCATGTCTGCGCATGTTCCTCTGGTAGCATGTCTGCGCATGTTCCTCTGGTAGCATGTCTGCGCATGTTCCTCTGGTAGCATGTCTGCGCATGTTCCTCTGGTAGCATGTCTGCGCATGTTCCTCTGGTAGCATGTCTGCGCATGTTCCTCTGGTAGCATGTCTGCGCATGTTCCTCTGGTAGCATGTCTGCGCATGTTCCTCTGGTAGCATGTCTGCGCATGTTCCTCTGGTAGCATGTCTGCGCATGTTCCTCTGGTAGCATGTCTGCGCATGTTCCTCTGGTAGCATGTCTGCGCATGTTCCTCTGGTAGCATGTCTGCGCATGTTCCTCTGGTAGCATGTCTGCGCATGTTCCTCTGGTAGCATGTCTGCGCATGTTCCTCTGGTAGCATGTCTGCGCATGTTCCTCTGGTAGCATGTCTGCGCATGTTCCTCTGGTAGCATGTCTGCGCATGTTCCTCTGGTAGCATGTCTGCGCATGTTCCTCTGGTAGCATGTCTGCGCATGTTCCTCTGGTAGCATGTCTGCGCATGTTCCTCTGGTAGCATGTCTGCGCATGTTCCTCTGGTAGCATGTCTGCGCATGTTCCTCTGGTAGCATGTCTGCGCATGTTTCCTCTGGTAGCATGTCTGCGCATGTTCCTCTGGTAGCATGTCTGCGCATGTTCCTCTGGTAGCATGTCTGCGCATGTTCCTCTGGTAGCATGTCTGCGCATGTTCCTCTGGTAGCATGTCTGCGCATGTTCCTCTGGTAGCATGTCTGCGCATGTTCCTCTGGTAGCATGTCTGCGCATGTTCCTCTGGTAGCATGTCTGCGCATGTTCCTCTGGTAGCATGTCTGCGCATGTTCCTCTGGTAGCATGTCTGCGCATGTTCCTCTGGTAGCATGTCTGCGCATGTTCCTCTGGTAGCATGTCTGCGCATGTTCCTCTGGTAGCATGTCTGCGCATGTTCCTCTGGTAGCATGTCTGCGCATGTTCCTCTGGTAGCATGTCTGCGCATGTTCCTCTGGTAGCATGTCTGCGCATGTTCCTCTGTAGCATGTCTGCGCATGTTCCTCTGGTAGCATGTCTGCGCATGTTCCTCTGGTAGCATGTCTGCGCATGTTCCTCTGGTAGCATGTCTGCGCATGTTCCTCTGGTAGCATGTCTGCGCATGTTCCTCTGGTAGCATGTCTGCGCATGTTCCTCTGGTAGCATGTCTGCGCATGTTCCTCTGGTAGCATGTCTGCGCATGTTCCTCTGGTAGCATGTCTGCGCATGTTCCTCTGGTAGCATGTCTGCGCATGTTCCTCTGGTAGCATGTCTGCGCATGTTCCTCTGGTAGCATGTCTGCGCATGTTCCTCTGGTAGCATGTCTGCGCATGTTCCTCTGGTAGCATGTCTGCGCATGTTCCTCTGGTAGCATGTCTGCGCATGTTCCTCTGGTAGCATGTCTGCGCATGTTCCTCTGGTAGCATGTCTGCGCATGTTCCTCTGGTAGCATGTCTGCGCATGTTCCTCTGGTAGCATGTCTGCGCATGTTCCTCTGGTAGCATGTCTGCGCATGTTCCTCTGGTAGCATGTCTGCGCATGTTCCTCTGGTAGCATGTCTGCGCATGTTCCTCTGGTAGCATGTCTGCGCATGTTCCTCTGGTAGCATGTCTGCGCATGTTCCTCTGGTAGCATGTCTGCGCATGTTCCTCTGGTAGCATGTCTGCGCATGTTCCTCTGGTAGCATGTCTGCGCATGTTCCTCTGGTAGCATGTCTGCGCATGTTCCTCTGGTAGCATGTCTGCGCATGTTTCCTCTGGTAGCATGTCTGCGCATGTTCCTCTGGTAGCATGTCTGCGCATGTTCCTCTGGTAGCATGTCTGCGCATGTTCCTCTGGTAGCATGTCTGCGCATGTTCCTCTGGTAGCATGTCTGCGCATGTTCCTCTGGTAGCATGTCTGCGCATGTTCCTCTGGTAGCATGTCTGCGCATGTTCCTCTGGTAGCATGTCTGCGCATGTTCCTCTGGTAGCATGTCTGCGCATGTTCCTCTGGTAGCATGTCTGCGCATGTTCCTCTGGTAGCATGTCTGCGCATGTTCCTCTGGTAGCATGTCTGCGCATGTTCCTCTGGTAGCATGTCTGCGCATGTTCCTCTGGTAGCATGTCTGCGCATGTTCCTCTGGTAGCATGTCTGCGCATGTTCCTCTGGTAGCATGTCTGCGCATGTTCCTCTGGTAGCATGTCTGCGCATGTTCCTCTGGTAGCATGTCTGCGCATGTTCCTCTGGTAGCATGTCTGCGCATGTTCCTCTGGTAGCATGTCTGCGCATGTTCCTCTGGTAGCATGTCTGCGCATGTTCCTCTGGTAGCATGTCTGCGCATGTTCCTCTGGTAGCATGTCTGCGCATGTTCCTCTGGTAGCATGTCTGCGCATGTTCCTCTGGTAGCATGTCTGCGCATGTCCTCTGGTAGCATGTCTGCGCATGTTCCTCTGGTAGCATGTCTGCGCATGTTCCTCTGGTAGCATGTCTGCGCATGTTCCTCTGGTAGCATGTCTGCGCATGTTCCTCTGGTAGCATGTCTGCGCATGTTCCTCTGGTAGCATGTCTGCGCATGTTCCTCTGGTAGCATGTCTGCGCATGTTCCTCTGGTAGCATGTCTGCGCATGTTCCTCTGGTAGCATGTCTGCGCATGTTCCTCTGGTAGCATGTCTGCGCATGTTCCTCTGGTAGCATGTCTGCGCATGTTCCTCTGGTAGCATGTCTGCGCATGTTCCTCTGGTAGCATGTCTGCGCATGTTCCTCTGGTAGCATGTCTGCGCATGTTCCTCTGGTAGCATGTCTGCGCATGTTCCTCTGGTAGCATGTCTGCGCATGTTCCTCTGGTAGCATGTCTGCGCATGTTCCTCTGGTAGCATGTCTGCGCATGTTCCTCTGGTAGCATGTCTGCGCATGTTCCTCTGGTAGCATGTCTGCGCATGTTCCTCTGGTAGCATGTCTGCGCATGTTCCTCTGGTAGCATGTCTGCGCATGTTCCTCTGGTAGCATGTCTGCGCATGTTCCTCTGGTAGCATGTCTGCGCATGTTCCTCTGGTAGCATGTCTGCGCATGTTCCTCTGGTAGCATGTCTGCGCATGTTCCTCTGGTAGCATGTCTGCGCATGTTCCTCTGGTAGCATGTCTGCGCATGTTCCTCTGGTAGCATGTCTGCGCATGTTCCTCTGGTAGCATGTCTGCGCATGTTCCTCTGGTAGCATGTCTGCGCATGTTCCTCTGGTAGCATGTCTGCGCATGTTCCTCTGGTAGCATGTCTGCGCATGTTCCTCTGGTAGCATGTCTGCGCATGTTCCTCTGGTAGCATGTCTGCGCATGTTCCTCTGGTAGCATGTCCTGCGCATGTTCCTCTGGTAGCATGTCTGCGCATGTTCCTCTGGTAGCATGTCTGCGCATGTTCCTCTGGTAGCATGTCTGCGCATGTTCCTCTGGTAGCATGTCTGCGCATGTTCCTCTGGTAGCATGTCTGCGCATGTTCCTCTGGTAGCATGTCTGCGCATGTTCCTCTGGTAGCATGTCTGCGCATGTTCCTCTGGTAGCATGTCTGCGCATGTTCCTCTGGTAGCATGTCTGCGCATGTTCCTCTGGTAGCATGTCTGCGCATGTTCCTCTGGTAGCATGTCTGCGCATGTTCCTCTGGTAGCATGTCTGCGCATGTTCCTCTGGTAGCATGTCTGCGCATGTTCCTCTGGTAGCATGTCTGCGCATGTTCCTCTGGTAGCATGTCTGCGCATGTTCCTCTGGTAGCATGTCTGCGCATGTTCCTCTGGTAGCATGTCTGCGCATGTTCCTCTGGTAGCATGTCTGCGCATGTTCCTCTGGTAGCATGTCTGCGCATGTTCCTCTGGTAGCATGTCTGCGCATGTTCCTCTGGTAGCATGTCTGCGCATGTTCCTCTGGTAGCATGTCTGCGCATGTTCCTCTGGTAGCATGTCTGCGCATGTTCCTCTGGTAGCATGTCTGCGCATGTTCCTCTGGTAGCATGTCTGCGCATGTTCCTCTGGTAGCATGTCTGCGCATGTTCCTCTGGTAGCATGTCTGCGCATGTTCCTCTGGTAGCATGTCTGCGCATGTTCCTCTGGTAGCATGTCTGCGCATGTTCCTCTGGTAGCATGTCTGCGCATGTTCCTCTGGTAGCATGTCTGCGCATGTTCCTCTGGTAGCATGTCTGCGCATGTTCCTCTGGTAGCATGTCTGCGCATGTTCCTCTGGTAGCATGTCTGCGCATGTTCCTCTGGTAGCATGTCTGCGCATGTTCCTCTGGTAGCATGTCTGCGCATGTTCCTCTGGTAGCATGTCTGCGCATGTTCCTCTGGTAGCATGTCTGCGCATGTTCCTCTGGTAGCATGTCTGCGCATGTTCCTCTGGTAGCATGTCTGCGCATGTTCCTCTGGTAGCATGTCTGCGCATGTTCCTCTGGTAGCATGTCTGCGCATGTTCCTCTGGTAGCATGTCTGCGCATGTTCCTCTGGTAGCATGTCTGCGCATGTTCCTCTGGTAGCATGTCTGCGCATGTTCCTCTGGTAGCATGTCTGCGCATGTTCCTCTGGTAGCATGTCTGCGCATGTTCCTCTGGTAGCATGTCTGCGCATGTTCCTCTGGTAGCATGTCTGCGCATGTTCCTCTGGTAGCATGTCTGCGCATGTTCCTCTGGTAGCATGTCTGCGCATGTTCCTCTGGTAGCATGTCTGCGCATGTTCCTCTGGTAGCATGTCTGCGCATGTTCCTCTGGTAGCATGTCTGCGCATGTTCCTCTGGTAGCATGTCTGCGCATGTTCCTCTGGTAGCATGTCTGCGCATGTTCCTCTGGTAGCATGTCTGCGCATGTTCCTCTGGTAGCATGTCTGCGCATGTTCCTCTGGTAGCATGTCTGCGCATGTTCCTCTGGTAGCATGTCTGCGCATGTTCCTCTGGTAGCATGTCTGCGCATGTTCCTCTGGTAGCATGTCTGCGCATGTTCCTCTGGTAGCATGTCTGCGCATGTTCCTCTGGTAGCATGTCTGCGCATGTTCCTCTGGTAGCATGTCTGCGCATGTTCCTCTGGTAGCATGTCTGCGCATGTTCCTCTGGTAGCATGTCTGCGCATGTTCCTCTGGTAGCATGTCTGCGCATGTTCCTCTGGTAGCATGTCTGCGCATGTTCCTCTGGTAGCATGTCTGCGCATGTTCCTCTGGTAGCATGTCTGCGCATGTTCCTCTGGTAGCATGTCTGCGCATGTTCCTCTGGTAGCATGTCTGCGCATGTTCCTCTGGTAGCATGTCTGCGCATGTTCCTCTGGTAGCATGTCTGCGCATGTTCCTCTGGTAGCATGTCTGCGCATGTTCCTCTGGTAGCATGTCTGCGCATGTTCCTCTGGTAGCATGTCTGCGCATGTTCCTCTGGTAGCATGTCTGCGCATGTTCCTCTGGTAGCATGTCTGCGCATGTTCCTCTGGTAGCATGTCTGCGCATGTTCCTCTGGTAGCATGTCTGCGCATGTTCCTCTGGTAGCATGTCTGCGCATGTTCCTCTGGTAGCATGTCTGCGCATGTTCCTCTGGTAGCATGTCTGCGCATGTTCCTCTGGTAGCATGTCTGCGCATGTTCCTCTGGTAGCATGTCTGCGCATGTTCCTCTGGTAGCATGTCTGCGCATGTTCCTCTGGTAGCATGTCTGCGCATGTTCCTCTGGTAGCATGTCTGCGCATGTTCCTCTGGTAGCATGTCTGCGCATGTTCCTCTGGTAGCATGTCTGCGCATGTTCCTCTGGTAGCATGTCTGCGCATGTTCCTCTGGTAGCATGTCTGCGCATGTTCCTCTGGTAGCATGTCTGCGCATGTTCCTCTGGTAGCATGTCTGCGCATGTTCCTCTGGTAGCATGTCTGCGCATGTTCCTCTGGTAGCATGTCTGCGCATGTTCCTCTGGTAGCATGTCTGCGCATGTTCCTCTGGTAGCATGTCTGCGCATGTTCCTCTGGTAGCATGTCTGCGCATGTTCCTCTGGTAGCATGTCTGCGCATGTTCCTCTGGTAGCATGTCTGCGCATGTTCCTCTGGTAGCATGTCTGCGCATGTTCCTCTGGTAGCATGTCTGCGCATGTTCCTCTGGTAGCATGTCTGCGCATGTTCCTCTGGTAGCATGTCTGCGCATGTTCCTCTGGTAGCATGTCTGCGCATGTTCCTCTGGTAGCATGTCTGCGCATGTTCCTCTGGTAGCATGTCTGCGCATGTTCCTCTGGTAGCATGTCTGCGCATGTTCCTCTGGTAGCATGTCTGCGCATTGTTCCTTCTGGTAGCATGTCTGCGCATGTTCCTCTGGTAGCATGTCTGCGCATGTTCCTCTGTAGCATGTCTGCGCATGTTCCTCTGGTAGCATGTCTGCGCATGTTCCTCTGGTAGCATGTCTGCGCATGTTCCTCTGGTAGCATGTCTGCGCATGTTCCTCTGGTAGCATGTCTGCGCATGTTCCTCTGGTAGCATGTCTGCGCATGTTCCTCTGGTAGCATGTCTGCGCATGTTCCTCTGGTAGCATGTCTGCGCATGTTCCTCTGGTAGCATGTCTGCGCATGTTCCTCTGGTAGCATGTCTGCGCATGTTCCTCTGGTAGCATGTCTGCGCATGTTCCTCTGGTAGCATGTCTGCGCATGTTCCTCTGGTAGCATGTCTGCGCATGTTCCTCTGGTAGCATGTCTGCGCATGTTCCTCTGGTAGCATGTCTGCGCATGTTTCCTCTGGTAGCATGTCTGCGCATGTTCCTCTGGTAGCATGTCTGCGCATGTTCCTCTGGTAGCATGTCTGCGCATGTTCCTCTGGTAGCATGTCTGCGCATGTTCCTCTGGTAGCATGTCTGCGCATGTTCCTCTGGTAGCATGTCTGCGCATGTTCCTCTGGTAGCATGTCTGCGCATGTTCCTCTGGTAGCATGTCTGCGCATGTTCCTCTGGTAGCATGTCTGCGCATGTTCCTCTGGTAGCATGTCTGCGCATGTTCCTCTGGTAGCATGTCTGCGCATGTTCCTCTGGTAGCATGTCTGCGCATGTTCCTCTGGTAGCATGTCTGCGCATGTTCCTCTGGTAGCATGTCTGCGCATGTTCCTCTGGTAGCATGTCTGCGCATGTTCCTCTGGTAGCATGTCTGCGCATGTTCCTCTGGTAGCATGTCTGCGCATGTTCCTCTGGTAGCATGTCTGCGCATGTTCCTCTGGTAGCATGTCTGCGCATGTTCCTCTGGTAGCATGTCTGCGCATGTTCCTCTGGTAGCATGTCTGCGCATGTTTCCTCTGGTAGCATGTCTGCGCATGTTCCTCTGGTAGCATGTCTGCGCATGTTCCTCTGGTAGCATGTCTGCGCATGTTCCTCTGGTAGCATGTCTGCGCATGTTCCTCTGGTAGCATGTCTGCGCATGTTCCTCTGGTAGCATGTCTGCGCATGTTCCTCTGGTAGCATGTCTGCGCATGTTCCTCTGGTAGCATGTCTGCGCATGTTCCTCTGGTAGCATGTCTGCGCATGTTCCTCTGGTAGCATGTCTGCGCATGTTCCTCTGGTAGCATGTCTGCGCATGTTCCTCTGGTAGCATGTCTGCGCATGTTCCTCTGGTAGCATGTCTGCGCATGTTCCTCTGGTAGCATGTCTGCGCATGTTCCTCTGGTAGCATGTCTGCGCATGTTCCTCTGGTAGCATGTCTGCGCATGTTCCTCTGGTAGCATGTCTGCGCATGTTCCTCTGGTAGCATGTCTGCGCATGTTCCTCTGGTAGCATGTCTGCGCATGTTCCTCTGGTAGCATGTCTGCGCATGTTCCTCTGGTAGCATGTCTGCGCATGTTCCTCTGGTAGCATGTCTGCGCATGTTCCTCTGGTAGCATGTCTGCGCATGTTCCTCTGGTAGCATGTCTGCGCATGTTCCTCTGGTAGCATGTCTGCGCATGTTCCTCTGGTAGCATGTCTGCGCATGTTCCTCTGGTAGCATGTCTGCGCATGTTCCTCTGGTAGCATGTCTGCGCATGTTCCTCTGGTAGCATGTCTGCGCATGTTCCTCTGGTAGCATGTCTGCGCATGTTCCTCTGGTAGCATGTCTGCGCATGTTCCTCTGGTAGCATGTCTGCGCATGTTCCTCTGGTAGCATGTCTGCGCATGTTCCTCTGGTAGCATGTCTGCGCATGTTCCTCTGGTAGCATGTCTGCGCATGTTCCTCTGGTAGCATGTCTGCGCATGTTCCTCTGGTAGCATGTCTGCGCATGTTCCTCTGGTAGCATGTCTGCGCATGTTCCTCTGGTAGCATGTCTGCGCATGTTCCTCTGGTAGCATGTCTGCGCATGTTCCTCTGGTAGCATGTCTGCGCATGTTCCTCTGGTAGCATGTCTGCGCATGTTCCTCTGGTAGCATGTCTGCGCATGTTCCTCTGGTAGCATGTCTGCGCATGTTCCTCTGGTAGCATGTCTGCGCATGTTCCTCTGGTAGCATGTCTGCGCATGTTCCTCTGGTAGCATGTCTGCGCATGTTCCTCTGGTAGCATGTCTGCGCATGTTCCTCTGGTAGCATGTCTGCGCATGTTCCTCTGGTAGCATGTCTGCGCATGTTCCTCTGGTAGCATGTCTGCGCATGTTCCTCTGGTAGCATGTCTGCGCATGTTCCTCTGGTAGCATGTCTGCGCATGTTCCTCTGGTAGCATGTCTGCGCATGTTCCTCTGGTAGCATGTCTGCGCATGTTCCTCTGGTAGCATGTCTGCGCATGTTCCTCTGGTAGCATGTCTGCGCATGTTCCTCTGGTAGCATGTCTGCGCATGTTCCTCTGGTAGCATGTCTGCGCATGTTCCTCTGGTAGCATGTCTGCGCATGTTCCTCTGGTAGCATGTCTGCGCATGTTCCTCTGGTAGCATGTCTGCGCATGTTCCTCTGGTAGCATGTCTGCGCATGTTCCTCTGGTAGCATGTCTGCGCATGTTCCTCTGGTAGCATGTCTGCGCATGTTCCTCTGGTAGCATGTCTGCGCATGTTCCTCTGGTAGCATGTCTGCGCATGTTCCTCTGGTAGCATGTCTGCGCATGTTCCTCTGGTTGTCAACATATATTTTATATGTGTTGTTTAGGTTAGTCTAGGTGTTACGTTTCTACTTACTTGCATGATTAGGGTTTGCTATATCTAGGGTTGTACTTCACATTTTCTATCAATTCATTCTTATCGTAACATGGTATAGAGCTAGGTTTCCCTTAGGCGATTTTTCCCCTAGGCGATTTTTTCCTTAGGCGAAATTTCTCTCGATAGTCTATGGGCCCACCACCCGCGCGCCTCGTAGCGACCCATAGCCCGAAGCGCCCTGCCCCGTAGAGCCCGAGTAGGTCGCGCCCCCCCGTCGACATCGCGCGTCACCCGTTTCTGCCCTGCGCCCCACCCGTTTTTGCCGTGCGTCACTCGTTTTCTGCCCCGCGCCCCACTCGTTTTACCCCGCGCGTTTCCCCCCAGCCCTCTAGCGCGCAGCAGACGAACGCGCGTAGCTGCGCGCGCAGC
This sequence comes from Closterium sp. Naga37s-1, assembly GCA_947471745.1. Classification (NCBI taxonomy): domain Eukaryota; kingdom Viridiplantae; phylum Streptophyta; class Zygnematophyceae; order Desmidiales; family Closteriaceae; genus Closterium; species Closterium sp. Naga37s-1. The sequence continues at coordinate 3,727,633 of CANJKZ010000024.1, forward strand.
CTTAGTCGCACCCGCAGCTTCGCGCTAGTACGTCGCGGCCGCGCGCACGTGCAGCCCACCGTCTTAACCGCCCCCCAGACCTGAAAACCCGCCATTACAGACCTGAAAACCGCCGCCGAACTTGGAAACCCGCCGCCCCAGACCTGAAAACCGCCGCCCCAGACCTGACAACCGCCGCCCCACCTGGAAACCTGCTGCCCCACCCGTTCCAGGCACCTCACCCGGGATCAGCCGCCCCACCCAGTCCTCTCCACCGCATTGAACCGCACAGAACTGCACATAACTGCACAGAACCGCACAGAACCGCCGCCTTAACAGCTTCCCCACCTGAAAACCACCGCCCCAGACCTGACAACCGCCGCCCCACCTGGAAACCTGCTGCCCCACCCGTTCCAGGCACCTCACCCGGAATCAGCTGCCCCACCCAGTCCTCTCCACCGCATTGAACCTCACAGAACCGCACAGTACTGCACATAACCGCACAGAACTGCACAGAACCGCCGCCTCACCCGTAGCCCGCTGCCTTAACAGCTTCCCCACCTGAAACCTGCCTCCCCACGACCTACCACACCCGCCGTCAGTAGCCCCAGCCGATTACAATGCCGCCAGCTACACCACCAGCAGCATAGGCTGCCCCCAGCGCACCAGCAGCAACGTAGGCTGCCCCCAGCAGAACCAGCAGAACCAGCAGAACCAGCAGAACCAGCAGAACCAGCAGAACCAGCAGAACCAGCAGAACCAGCAGAACCAGCAGAACCAGCAAAACCAGCAGAACCAGCAGAACCAGCAGAACCAGCAGAACCAGCAGAACCAGCAGAACCAGCAGAACCAGCAGAACCAGCAGAACCAGCAGAACCAGCAGAACCAGCAGCAGCATAGGCTGCCCCCAGCGAACCAGCAGCAGCATAGGCTGCCCCCAGCGCACCAGCAGCAGCTTAGGCTACCGCCAGCGCACCAGCAGCAGCTTAGGCAACTGCCTGCGCACTAGCAGCAGCATTGGCTGCCCCCTGGAGAACCAGTAGCAGCCTAGGCTGCCTCTCAGCAGAACCAGAAGCAGCACAGGCTGCCCCCAGCGCACCAGCAGCAGCTTAGGCTGCCCTCAGCAGAACCAGTAGCAGCATAGGCTCACATGGCATGTACTAGGGTTCTACAGCAGCAGGGCCAGCCGCAGCACTCCCGTCAGTTGGGGCCTGCGGGTCCAAAGTGTGGCGCCCCCAGCAGTGGCTCAGCTAGCAGTGGGCGAGACGTCGGCCCCTGCGGGTACCGGGCCCTGACAGGCCCTGGTGCTGGCACTACCTGCTGGAGTCCTGACCACACTGCGTCCAGCTGCTACCGTCGACTCGACGACCTCCACCGTGAGCGTTTTGGTCCTCACGCTATTACACCGCACTGGCCTTCGCGCCTTCGCCAGCGCACTACTGCACCAGTTGAGTCTCACCTGCCTGGTCTAGGACCCTTTCCGGCTGCACGAGTAGAGACCTGTGTTTCCAGTCTTGGTGCGTGTGTTGTTTCCAGTCCCGGCGCCTCTGAGGGTCTTTGTGTAGAAGCTGCAGCTACCACTAGTCTAGCACTAGCCTTTGTAGCTGGTTCGGGTGCGACCCCACAGACTGCACAGCTTTCCTTCACCCTAGATTCTGGAGCGTCCAGCTGTTTCTTTCGCGACTGTACCGACCTCACACCACTGCGCACTCCAGTCACTGTCGCCTTGGCTGACCCCTCTGTGGGACGTGTAGTTGCTAGCAGCACCACCACTCTTCCGTGTCCGGCGGCTCCCTCAGGTTTTCTTACAGGTTACTACACCCCCTCGTTCTCTAGGAACTTGGTGGGTGTCAGTCACCTTCACGACCTAGGCGTAGTCACTACTTTCCCACTGGACGAGCCTGTTGCCTCCTGCACTGTCGGTGCCACTAGGGCGCCCCTGGCCACATTCCACAGAGAGCCGGGATCTGGTCTGTACTCACTACACACTGGGTCCCACCACACTGAGTCGGGTCAGGTCAGGTCAGGTCAGGTAGCTGCTGTGTCGTGTGACTGTCGGTCCCTCACCCACCCGTCGGTCCTCTGGCACCACCGTCTAGGTCACCCGTCGTTCCCGCGTCTCAGTAGGATGGCACGTTACCGTCTGGTCTCAGGTCTCCCAGGGTCGCTTGCACCGCTTCCCCGCTCGCCTGCGCCGCTGTGCACTCCTTGCGTCGAGGGTCGGCAGCGCGCTGCCCCTCACTCCTCCTCGTTCCCCCCCACCACGGCTCCCTTCGAGACCCTGCACTTGGACGTCTGGGGCCCCTCTCCGGTCCTTGGCCCACGTCAGAAGCGCTACTTCCTGATTGTGGTGGACGACTACTCCCGCTACACCACGGTTTTCCCCTTGCGACGGAAGGCCGACGTGCCTACCGTCCTCGAGCCGTGGCTACTAGCGTGGGGTGGCGCCCAGGGCCTGTGTGGGCTTCGCCACACTGGTAGCATGTCTGCGCATGTTCCTCTGGTAGCATGTCTGCGCATGTTCCTCTGGTAGCATGTCTGCGCATGTTCCTCTGGTAGCATGTCTGCGCATGTTCCTCTGGTAGCATGTCTGCGCATGTTCCTCTGGTAGCATGTCTGCGCATGTTCCTCTGGTAGCATGTCTGCGCATGTTCCTCTGGTAGCATGTCTGCGCATGTTCCTCTGGTAGCATGTCTGCGCATGTTCCTCTGGTAGCATGTCTGCGCATGTTCCTCTGGTAGCATGTCTGCGCATGTTCCTCTGGTAGCATGTCTGCGCATGTTCCTCTGGTAGCATGTCTGCGCATGTTCCTCTGGTAGCATGTCTGCGCATGTTCCTCTGGTAGCATGTCTGCGCATGTTCCTCTGGTAGCATGTCTGCGCATGTTCCTCTGGTAGCATGTCTGCGCATGTTCCTCTGGTAGCATGTCTGCGCATGTTCCTCTGGTAGCATGTCTGCGCATGTTCCTCTGGTAGCATGTCTGCGCATGTTCCTCTGGTAGCATGTCTGCGCATGTTCCTCTGGTAGCATGTCTGCGCATGTTCCTCTGGTAGCATGTCTGCGCATGTTCCTCTGGTAGCATGTCTGCGCATGTTCCTCTGGTAGCATGTCTGCGCATGTTCCTCTGGTAGCATGTCTGCGCATGTTCCTCTGGTAGCATGTCTGCGCATGTTCCTCTGGTAGCATGTCTGCGCATGTTCCTCTGGTAGCATGTCTGCGCATGTTCCTCTGGTTGTCAACATATATTTTATATGTGTTGTTTAGGTTAGTCTAGGTGTTACGTTTCTACTTACTTGCATGATTAGGGTTTGCTATATCTAGGGTTGTACTTCACATTTTCTATCAATTCATTCTTATCGTAACATGGTATAGAGCTAGGTTTCCCTTAGGCGATTTTTCCCCTAGGCGATTTTTTCCTTAGGCGAAATTTCTCTCGATAGTCTATGGGCCCACCACCCGCGCGCCTCGTAGCGACCCATAGCCCGAAGCGCCCTGCCCCGTAGAGCCCGAGTAGGTCGCGCCCCCCCCGTCGACATCGCGCGTCACCCGTTTCTGCCCTGCGCCCCACCCGTTTTTGCCGTGCGTCACTCGTTTTCTGCCCCGCGCCCCACTCGTTTTACCCCGCGCGTTTCCCCCCAGCCCTCTAGCGCGCAGCAGACGAACGCGCGTAGCTGCGCGCGCAGCCTTAGTCGCACCCGCAGCTTCGCGCTAGTACGTCGCGGCCGCGCGCACGTGCAGCCCACCGTCTTAACCGCCCCCCAGACCTGAAAACCCGCCATTACAGACCTGAAAACCGCCGCCGAACTTGGAAACCCGCCGCCCCAGACCTGAAAACCGCCGCCCCAGACCTGACAACCGCCGCCCCACCTGGAAACCTGCTGCCCCCACCCGTTCCAGGCACCTCACCCGGGATCAGCCGCCCCACCCAATCCTCTCCACCGCATTGAACCGCACAGAACTGCACATAACTGCACAGAACCGCACAGAACCGCCGCCTTAACAGCTTCCCCACCTGAAAACCACCGCCCCAGACCTGACAACCGCCGCCCCACCTGGAAACCTGCTGCCCCACCCGTTCCAGGCACCTCACCCGGAATCAGCTGCCCCACCCAGTCCTCTCCACCGCATTGAACCTCACAGAACCGCACAGTACTGCACATAACCGCACAGAACTGCACAGAACCGCCGCCTCACCCGTAGCCCGCTGCCTTAACAGCTTCCCCACCTGAAACCTGCCTCCCCACGACCTACCACACCCGCCGTCAGTAGCCCCAGCCGATTACACTGCCGCCAGCTACACCAGCAGCAGCATAGGCTGCCCCCAGCGCACCAGCAGCAACGTAGGCTGCCCCCAGCAGAACCAGCAGAACCAGCAGAACCAGCAGAACCAGCAGAACCAGCAGAACCAGCAGAACCAGCAGAACCAGCAGAACCAGCAGAACCAGCAGAACCAGCAGAACCAGCAGAACCAGCAGAACCAGCAGAACCAGCAGAACCAGCAGCAGCATAGGCTGCCCCCAGCGAACCAGCAGCAGCATAGGCTGCCCCCAGCGCACCAGCAGCAGCTTAGGCTACCGCCAGCGCACCAGCAGCAGCTTAGGCAACTGCCTGCGCACTAGCAGCAGCATTGGCTGCCCCCTGGAGAACCAGTAGCAGCCTAGGCTGCCTCTCAGCAGAACCAGAAGCAGCACAGGCTGCCCCCAGCGCACCAGCAGCAGCTTAGGCTGCCCTCAGCAGAACCAGTAGCAGCATAGGCTCACATGGCATGTACTAGGGTTCTACAGCAGCAGGGCCAGCCGCAGCACTCCCGTCAGTTGGGGCCTGCGGGTCCAAAGTGTGGCGCCCCCAGCAGTGGCTCAGCTAGCAGTGGGCGAGACGTCGGCCCCTGCGGGTACCGGGCCCTGACAGGCCCTGGTGCTGGCACTACCTGCTGGAGTCCTGACCACACTGCGTCCAGCTGCTACCGTCGACTCGACGACCTCCACCGTGAGCGTTTTGGTCCTCACGCTATTACACCGCACTGGCCTTCGCGCCTTCGCCAGCGCACTACTGCACCAGTTGAGTCTCACCTGCCTGGTCTAGGACCCTTTCCGGCTGCACGAGTAGAGACCTGTGTTTCCAGTCTTGGTGCGTGTGTTGTTTCCAGTCCCGGCGCCTCTGAGGGTCTTTGTGTAGAAGCTGCAGCTACCACTAGTCTAGCACTAGCCTTTGTAGCTGGTTCGGGTGCGACCCCACAGACTGCACAGCTTTCCTTCACCCTAGATTCTGGAGCGTCCAGCTGTTTCTTTCGCGACTGTACCGACCTCACACCACTGCGCACTCCAGTCACTGTCGCCTTGGCTGACCCCTCTGTGGGACGTGTAGTTGCTAGCAGCACCACCACTCTTCCGTGTCCGGCGGCTCCCTCAGGTTTTCTTACAGGTTACTACACCCCCTCGTTCTCTAGGAACTTGGTGGGTGTCAGTCACCTTCACGACCTAGGCGTAGTCACTACTTTCCCACTGGACGAGCCTGTTGCCTCCTGCACTGTCGGTGCCACTGGGGCGCCCCTGGCCACATTCCACAGAGAGCCGGGATCTGGTCTGTACTCACTACACACTGGGTCCCACCACACTGAGTCGGGTCAGGTCAGGTCAGGTCAGGTAGCTGCTGTGTCGTGTGACTGTCGGTCCCTCACCCACCCGTCGGTCCTCTGGCACCACCGTCTAGGTCACCCGTCGTTCCCGCGTCTCAGTAGGATGGCACGTTACCGTCTGGTCTCAGGTCTCCCAGGGTCGCTTGCACCGCTTCCCCGCTCGCCTGCGCCGCTGTGCACTCCTTGCGTCGAGGGTCGGCAGCGCGCTGCCCCTCACTCCTCCTCGTTCCCCCCCACCACGGCTCCCTTCGAGACCCTGCACTTGGACGTCTGGGGCCCCTCTCCGGTCCTTGGCCCACGTCAGAAGCGCTACTTCCTGATTGTGGTGGACGACTACTCCCGCTACACCACGGTTTTCCCCTTGCGACGGAAGGCCGACGTGCCTACCGTCCTCGAGCCGTGGCTACTAGCGTGGGGTGGCGCCCAGGGCCTGTGTGGGCTTCGCCACACTGGTAGCATGTCTGCGCATGTTCCTCTGGTAGCATGTCTGCGCATGTTCCTCTGGTAGCATGTCTGCGCATGTTCCTCTGGTAGCATGTCTGCGCATGTTCCTCTGGTAGCATGTCTGCGCATGTTCCTCTGGTAGCATGTCTGCGCATGTTCCTCTGGTAGCATGTCTGCGCATGTTCCTCTGGTAGCATGTCTGCGCATGTTCCTCTGGTAGCATGTCTGCGCATGTTCCTCTGGTAGCATGTCTGCGCATGTTCCTCTGGTAGCATGTCTGCGCATGTTCCTCTGGTAGCATGTCTGCGCATGTTCCTCTGGTAGCATGTCTGCGCATGTTCCTCTGGTAGCATGTCTGCGCATGTTCCTCTGGTAGCATGTCTGCGCATGTTCCTCTGGTAGCATGTCTGCGCATGTTCCTCTGGTAGCATGTCTGCGCATGTTCCTCTGGTAGCATGTCTGCGCATGTTCCTCTGGTAGCATGTCTGCGCATGTTCCTCTGGTAGCATGTCTGCGCATGTTCCTCTGGTAGCATGTCTGCGCATGTTCCTCTGGTAGCATGTCTGCGCATGTTCCTCTGGTAGCATGTCTGCGCATGTTCCTCTGGTAGCATGTCTGCGCATGTTCCTCTGGTAGCATGTCTGCGCATGTTCCTCTGGTAGCATGTCTGCGCATGTTCCTCTGGTAGCATGTCTGCGCATGTTCCTCTGGTTGTCAACATATATTTTATATGTGTTGTTTAGGTTAGTCTAGGTGTTACGTTTCTACTTACTTGCATGATCAGGGTTTGCTATATCTAGGGTTGTACTTCACATTTTCTATCAATTCATTCTTATCGTAACATGGTATAGAGCTAGGTTTCCCTTAGGCGATTTTTCCCCTAGGCGATTTTTTCCTTGGGCGAAATTTCTCTCGATAGTCTATGGGCCCACCACCCGCGCGCCTCGTAGCGACCCATAGCCCGAAGCGCCCTGCCCCGTAGAGCCCGAGTAGGTCGCGCCCCCCCGTCGACATCGCGCGTCACCCGTTTCTGCCCTGCGCCCCACCCGTTTTTGCCGTGCGTCACTCGTTTTCTGCCCCGCGCCCCACTCGTTTTACCCCGCGCGTTTCCCCCCAGCCCTCTAGCGCGCAGCAGACGAACGCGCGTAGCTGCGCGCGCAGCCTTAGTCGCACCCGCAGCTTCGCGCTAGTACGTCGCGGCCGCGCGCACGTGAAGCCCACCGTCTTAAAGTCCTCTCCACCGCATTGAACCTCACAGAACCGCACAGTACTGCACATAACCGCACAGAACCGCCGCCTCACCCGTAGCCCGCTGCCTTAACAGCTTCCCCACCTGAAACCTGCCTCCCCACGACCTACCACACCCGCCGTCAGTAGCCCCAGCCGATTACACTGCCGCCAGCTACACCAGCAGCAGCATAGGCTGCCCCCAGCGCACCAGCAGCAACGTAGGCTGCCCCCAGCAGAACCAGCAGAACCAGCAGAACCAGCAGAACCAGCAGAACCAGCAGAACCAGCAGAACCAGCAGAACCAGCAGAACCAGCAGAACCAGCAGAACCAGCAGAACCAGCAGCTGCATAGGCTGCCCCCAGCGAACCAGCAGCAGCATAGGCTGCCCCCAGCGCACCAGCAGCAGCTTAGGCTACCGCCAGCGCACCAGCAGCAGCTTAGGCAACTGCCTGCGCACTAGCAGCAGCATTGGCTGCCCCCTGGAGAACCAGTAGCAGCCTAGGCTGCCTCTCAGCAGAACCAGAAGCAGCACAGGCTGCCCCCAGCGCACCAGCAGCAGCTTAGGCTGCCCTCAGCAGAACCAGTAGCAGCATAGGCTCACATGGCATGTACTAGGGTTCTACAGCAGCAGGGCCAGCCGCAGCACTCCCGTCAGTTGGGGCCTGCGGGTCCAAAGTGTGGCGCCCCCAGCAGTGGCTCAGCTAGCAGTGGGCGAGACGTCGGCCCCTGCGGGTACCGGGCCCTGACAGGCCCTGGTGCTGGCACTACCTGCTGGAGTCCTGACCACACTGCGTCCAGCTGCTACCGTCGACTCGACGACCTCCACCGTGAGCGTTTTGGTCCTCACGCTATTACACCGCACTGGCCTTCGCGCCTTCGCCAGCGCACTACTGCACCAGTTGAGTCTCACCTGCCTGGTCTAGGACCCTTTCCGGCTGCACGAGTAGAGACCTGTGTTTCCAGTCTTGGTGCGTGTGTTGTTTCCAGTCCCGGCGCCTCTGAGGGTCTTTGTGTAGAAGCTGCAGCTACCACTAGTCTAGCACTAGCCTTTGTAGCTGGTTCGGGTGCGACCCCACAGACTGCACAGCTTTCCTTCACCCTAGATTCTGGAGCGTCCAGCTGTTTCTTTCGCGACTGTACCGACCTCACACCACTGCGCACTCCAGTCACTGTCGCCTTGGCTGACCCCTCTGTGGGACATGTAGTTGCTAGCAACACCACCACTCTTCCGTGTCCGGCGGCTCCCTCAGGTTTTCTTACAGGTTACTACACCCCCTCGTTCTCTAGGAACTTGGTGGGTGTCAGTCACCTTCACGACCTAGGCGTAGTCACTACTTTCCCACTGGACGAGCCTGTTGCCTCCTGCACTGTCGGTGCCACTGGGGCGCCCCTGGCCACATTCCACAGAGAGCCGGGATCTGGTCTGTACTCACTACACACTGGGTCCCACCACACTGAGTCGGGTCAGGTCAGGTCAGGTCAGGTAGCTGCTGTGTCGTGTGACTGTCGGTCCCTCACCCACCCGTCGGTCCTCTGGCACCACCGTCTAGGTCACCCGTCGTTCCCGCGTCTCAGTAGGATGGCACGTTACCGTCTGGTCTCAGGTCTCCCAGGGTCGCTTGCACCGCTTCCCCGCTCGCCTGCGCCGCTGTGCACTCCTTGCGTCGAGGGTCGGCAGCGCGCTGCCCCTCACTCCTCCTCGTTCCCCCCCACCACGGCTCCCTTCGAGACCCTGCACTTGGACGTCTGGGGCCCCTCTCCGGTCCTTGGCCCACGTCAGGAGCGCTACTTCCTGATTGTGGTGGACGACTACTCCCGCTACACCACGGTTTTCCCCTTGCGACGGAAGGCCGACGTGCCTACCGTCCTCGAGCCGTGGCTACTAGCGTGGGGTGGCGCCCAGGGCCTGTGTGGGCTTCGCCACACTGGTAGCATGTCTGCGCATGTTCCTCTGGTAGCATGTCTGCGCATGTTCCTCTGGTAGCATGTCTGCGCATGTTCCTCTGGTAGCATGTCTGCGCATGTTCCTCTGGTAGCATGTCTGCGCATGTTCCTCTGGTAGCATGTCTGCGCATGTTCCTCTGGTAGCATGTCTGCGCATGTTCCTCTGGTAGCATGTCTGCGCATGTTCCTCTGGTAGCATGTCTGCGCATGTTCCTCTGGTAGCATGTCTGCGCATGTTCCTCTGGTAGCATGTCTGCGCATGTTCCTCTGGTAGCATGTCTGCGCATGTTCCTCTGGTAGCATGTCTGCGCATGTTCCTTTGGTAGCATGTCTGCGCATGTTCCTCTGGTAGCATGTCTGCGCATGTTCCTCTGGTAGCATGTCTGCGCATGTTCCTCTGGTAGCATGTCTGCGCATGTTCCTCTGGTAGCATGTCTGCGCATGTTCCTCTGGTAGCATGTCTGCGCATGTTCCTCTGGTAGCATGTCTGCGCATGTTCCTCTGGTAGCATGTCTGCGCATGTTCCTCTGGTAGCATGTCTGCGCATGTTCCTCTGGTAGCATGTCTGCGCATGTTCCTCTGGTAGCATGTCTGCGCATGTTCCTCTGGTAGCATGTCTGCGCATGTTCCTCTGGTAGCATGTCTGCGCATGTTCCTCTGGTAGCATGTCTGCGCATGTTCCTCTGGTAGCATGTCTGCGCATGTTCCTCTGGTAGCATGTCTGCGCATGTTCCTCTGGTAGCATGTCTGCGCATGTTCCTCTGGTAGCATGTCTGCGCATGTTCCTCTGGTAGCATGTCTGCGCATGTTCCTCTGGTTGTCAACATATATTTTATATGTGTTGTTTAGGTTAGTCTAGGTGTTACGTTTCTACTTACTTGCATGATTAGGGTTTGCTATATCTAGGGTTGTACTTCACATTTTCTATCAATTCATTCTTATCGTAACATGGTATAGAGCTAGGTTTCCCTTAGGCGATTTTTCCCCTAGGCGATTTTTTCCTTAGGCGAAATTTCTCTCGATAGTCTATGGGCCCACCACCCGCGCGCCTCGTAGCGACCCATAGCCCGAAGCGCCCTGCCCCGTAGAGCCCGAGTAGGTCGCGCCCCCCCGTCGACATCGCGCGTCACCCGTTTCTGCCCTGCGCCCCACCCGTTTTTGCCGTGCGTCACTCGTTTTCTGCCCCGCGCCCCACTCGTTTTACCCCGCGCGTTTCCCCCCAGCCCTCTAGCGCGCAGCAGACGAACGCGCGTAGCTGCGCGCGCAGCCTTAGTCGCACCCGCAGCTTCGCGCTAGTACGTCGCGGCCGCGCGCACGTGCAGCCCACCGTCTTAACCGCCCCCCAGACCTGAAAACCCGCCATTACAGACCTGAAAACCGCCGCCGAACTTGGAAACCCGCCGCCCCAGACCTGAAAACCGCCGCCCCAGACCTGACAACCGCCGCCCCACCTGGAAACCTGCTGCCCCACCCGTTCCAGGCACCTCACCCGGGATCAGCCGCCCCACCCAATCCTCTCCACCGCATTGAACCGCACAGAACTGCACATAACTGCACAGAACCGCACAGAACCGCCGCCTTAACAGCTTCCCCACCTGAAAACCACCGCCCCAGACCTGACAACCGCCGCCCCACCTGGAAACCTGCTGCCCCACCCGTTCCAGGCACCTCACCCGGAATCAGCTGCCCCACCCAGTCCTCTCCACCGCATTGAACCTCACAGAACCGCACAGTACTGCACATAACCGCACAGAACTGCACAGAACCGCCGCCTCACCCGTAGCCCGCTGCCTTAACAGCTTCCCCACCTGAAACCTGCCTCCCCACGACCTACCACACCCGCCGTCAGTAGCCCCAGCCGATTACACTGCCGCCAGCTACACCAGCAGCAGCATAGGCTGCCCCCAGCGCACCAGCAGCAACGTAGGCTGCCCCCAGCAGAACCAGCAGAACCAGCAGAACCAGCAGAACCAGCAGAACCAGCAGAACCAGCAGAACCAGCAGAACCAGCAGAACCAGCAGAACCAGCAGAACCAGCAGAACCAGCAGCAGCATAGGCTGCCCCCAGCGAACCAGCAGCAGCATAGGCTGCCCCCAGCGCACCAGCAGCAGCTTAGGCTACCGCCAGCGCACCAGCAGCAGCTTAGGCAACTGCCTGCGCACTAGCAGCAGCATTGGCTGCCCCCTGGAGAACCAGTAGCAGCCTAGGCTGCCCCTCAGCAGAACCAGAAGCAGCACAGGCTGCCCCCAGCGCACCAGCAGCAGCTTAGGCTGCCCTCAGCAGAACCAGTAGCAGCATAGGCTCACATGGCATGTACTAGGGTTCTACAGCAGCAGGGCCAGCCGCAGCACTCCCGTCAGTTGGGGCCTGCGGGTCCAAAGTGTGGCGCCCCCAGCAGTGGCTCAGCTAGCAGTGGGCGAGACGTCGGCCCCTGCGGGTACCGGGCCCTGACAGGCCCTGGTGCTGGCACTACCTGCTGGAGTCCTGACCACACTGCGTCCAGCTGCTACCGTCGACTCGACGACCTCCACCGTGAGCGTTTTGGTCCTCACGCTATTACACCGCACTGGCCTTCGCGCCTTCGCCAGCGCACTACTGCACCAGTTGAGTCTCACCTGCCTGGTCTAGGACCCTTTCCGGCTGCACGAGTAGAGACCTGTGTTTCCAGTCTTGGTGCGTGTGTTGTTTCCAGTCCCGGCGCCTCTGAGGGTCTTTGTGTAGAAGCTGCAGCTACCACTAGTCTAGCACTAGCCTTTGTAGCTGGTTCGGGTGCAACCCCACAGACTGCACAGCTTTCCTTCACCCTAGATTCTGGAGCGTCCAGCTGTTTCTTTCGCGACTGTACCGACCTCACACCACTGCGCACTCCAGTCACTGTCGCCTTGGCTGACCCCTCTGTGGGACGTGTAGTTGCTAGCAGCACCACCACTCTTCCGTGTCCGGCGGCTCCCTCAGGTTTTCTTACAGGTTACTACACCCCCTCGTTCTCTAGGAACTTGGTGGGTGTCAGTCACCTTCACGACCTAGGCGTAGTCACTACTTTCCCACTGGACGAGCCTGTTGCCTCCTGCACTGTCGGTGCCACTGGGGCCCCCTGGCCACATTCCACAGAGAGCCGGGATCTGGTCTGTACTCACTACACACTGGGTCCCACCACACTGAGTCGGGTCAGGTCAGGTCAGGTCAGGTAGCTGCTGTGTCGTGTGACTGTCGGTCCCTCACCCACCCGTCGGTCCTCTGGCACCACCGTCTAGGTCACCCGTCGTTCCCGCGTCTCAGTAGGATGGCACGTTACCGTCTGGTCTCAGGTCTCCCAGGGTCGCTTGCACCGCTTCCCCGCTCGCCTGCGCCGCTGTGCACTCCTTGCGTCGAGGGTCGACAGCGCGCTGCCCCTCACTCCTCCTCGTTCCCCCCCACCACGGCTCCCTTCGAGACCCTGCACTTGGACGTCTGGGGCCCCTCTCCGGTCCTTGGCCCACGTCAGGAGCGCTACTTCCTGATTGTGGTGGACGACTACTCCCGCTACACCACGGTTTTCCCCTTGCGACGGAAGGCCGACGTGCCTACCGTCCTCGAGCCGTGGCTACTAGCGTGGGGTGGCGCCCAGGGCCTGTGTGGGCTTCGCCACACTGTAGCATGTCTGCGCATGTTCCTCTGGTAGCATGTCTGCGCATGTTCCTCTGGTAGCATGTCTGCGCATGTTCCTCTGGTAGCATGTCTGCGCATGTTCCTCTGGTAGCATGTCTGCGCATGTTCCTCTGGTAGCATGTCTGCGCATGTTCCTCTGGTAGCATGTCTGCGCATGTTCCTCTGGTAGCATGTCTGCGCATGTTCCTCTGGTAGCATGTCTGCGCATGTTCCTCTGGTAGCATGTCTGCGCATGTTCCTCTGGTAGCATGTCTGCGCATGTTCCTCTGGTAGCATGTCTGCGCATGTTCCTCTGGTAGCATGTCTGCGCATGTTCCTCTGGTAGCATGTCTGCGCATGTTCCTCTGGTAGCATGTCTGCGCATGTTCCTCTGGTAGCATGTCTGCGCATGTTCCTCTGGTAGCATGTCTGCGCATGTTCCTCTGGTAGCATGTCTGCGCATGTTCCTCTGGTAGCATGTCTGCGCATGTTCCTCTGGTAGCATGTCTGCGCATGTTCCTCTGGTAGCATGTCTGCGCATGTTCCTCTGGTAGCATGTCTGCGCATGTTCCTCTGGTAGCATGCCTGCGCATGTTCCTCTGGTAGCATGTCTGCGCATGTTCCTCTGGTAGCATGCCTGCGCATGTTCCTCTGGTAGCATGCCTGCGCATGTTCCTCTGGTAGCATGTCTGCGCATGTTCCTCTGATAGCATGTCTGCGCATGTTCCTCTGGTAGCATGTCTGCGCATGTTCCTCTGGTAGCATGCCTGCGCATGTTCCTCTGGTAGCATGCCTGCGCATGTTCCTCTGGTAGCATGTCTGCGCATGTTCCTCTGGTAGCATGTCTGCGCATGTTCCTCTGGTAGCATGTCTGCGCATGTTCCTCTGGTAGCATGTCTGCGCATGTTCCTCTGGTAGCATGTCTGCGCATGTTCCTCTGGTAGCATGTCTGCGCATGTTCCTCTGGTAGCATGTCTGCGCATGTTCCTCTGGTAGCATGTCTGCGCATGTTCCTCTGGTAGCATGTCTGCGCATGTTCCTCTGGTAGCATGTCTGCGCATGTTCCTCTGGTAGCATGTCTGCGCATGTTCCTCTGGTAGCATGTCTGCGCATGTTCCTCTGGTAGCATGTCTGCGCATGTTCCTCTGGTAGCATGTCTGCGCATGTTCCTCTGGTAGCATGTCTGCGCATGTTCCTCTGGTAGCATGTCTGCGCATGTTCCTCTGGTAGCATGTCTGCGCATGTTCCTCTGGTAGCATGTCTGCGCATGTTCCTCTGGTAGCATGTCTGCGCATGTTCCTCTGGTAGCATGTCTGCGCATGTTCCTCTGGTAGCATGTCTGCGCATGTTCCTCTGGTAGCATGTCTGCGCATGTTCCTCTGGTAGCATGTCTGCGCATGTTCCTCTGGTAGCATGTCTGCGCATGTTCCTCTGGTAGCATGTCTGCGCATGTTCCTCTGGTAGCATGTCTGCGCATGTTCCTCTGGTAGCATGTCTGCGCATGTTCCTCTGGTAGCATGTCTGCGCATGTTCCTCTGGTAGCATGTCTGCGCATGTTCCTCTGGTAGCATGTCTGCGCATGTTCCTCTGGTAGCATGTCTGCGCATGTTCCTCTGGTAGCATGTCTGCGCATGTTCCTCTGGTAGCATGTCTGCGCATGTTCCTCTGGTAGCATGTCTGCGCATGTTCCTCTGGTAGCATGTCTGCGCATGTTCCTCTGGTAGCATGTCTGCGCATGTTCCTCTGGTAGCATGTCTGCGCATGTTCCTCTGGTAGCATGTCTGCGCATGTTCCTCTGGTAGCATGTCTGCGCATGTTCCTCTGGTAGCATGTCTGCGCATGTTCCTCTGGTAGCATGTCTGCGCATGTTCCTCTGGTAGCATGTCTGCGCATGTTCCTCTGGTAGCATGTCTGCGCATGTTCCTCTGGTAGCATGTCTGCGCATGTTCCTCTGGTAGCATGTCTGCGCATGTTCCTCTGGTAGCATGTCTGCGCATGTTCCTCTGGTAGCATGTCTGCGCATGTTCCTCTGGTAGCATGTCTGCGCATGTTCCTCTGGTAGCATGTCTGCGCATGTTCCTCTGGTAGCATGTCTGCGCATGTTCCTCTGGTAGCATGTCTGCGCATGTTCCTCTGGTAGCATGTCTGCGCATGTTCCTCTGGTAGCATGTCTGCGCATGTTCCTCTGGTAGCATGTCTGCGCATGTTCCTCTGGTAGCATGTCTGCGCATGTTCCTCTGGTAGCATTTCTGCGCATGTTCCTCTGGTAGCATGTCTGCGCATGTTCCTCTGGTAGCATGTCTGCGCATGTTCCTCTGGTAGCATGTCTGCGCATGTTCCTCTGGTAGCATGTCTGCGCATGTTCCTCTGGTAGCATGTCTGCGCATGTTCCTCTGGTAGCATGTCTGCGCATGTTCCTCTGGTAGCATGTCTGCGCATGTTCCTCTGGTAGCATGTCTGCGCATGTTCCTCTGGTAGCATGTCTGCGCATGTTCATGCCCATGTTCCCGTGCTTCTGTGTGTGCATGTGCACGCGTGTGTGCGTAACCACAGTACAACCCTCACCATGCCAGCTAGCCACACAGCCATGGCGTGAACCACCACTTGTCGCAACGGCATTGGCTCAATCTCCCCCCGCCACACGATGTCCGTCCCTCCCGCGTACTTGATTGGCCGGTAGGGCCCTCCCGGCGCAGCTGATTGGCCCGCGTCCTCCAAATACACCCCCTCCACCTGATTGGCCCTTGGGGGTATGGGGCGGGATGGGATGGGATGGGATGGGATGGGATGGGATGGGATGGGATGGGATGGGATGGGATGGGATGGGATGGGATGGGATGGGATGGGATGGGATGGGGTGGGGTGGGATGGGATGGGATGGGATGGGATGGGATGGGATGGGATGGGATGGGATGGGATGGGATGGGATGGGATGGGATGGGATGGGATGGGATGGGATGGGATGGGATGGGATGGGATGGGATGGGGTGGGATGGGATGGGATGGGATGGGATGGGATGGGATGGGATGGGATGGGATGGGTTGGGATGGGTTGGGATGGGATGGGATGGGAGGGATGGCACAAACATAACACTTGTTCGCTCACCTAACCAAGGGCACTCAGGAGCCCCACAAGAGCATTCCCCGCCTCGTGGTACGCCACAGTCCAGTCCACTAGGGGAGGAATGAAGTGGCAAACACACATATGTACACTTGCTCGCTCCCTCACTCCCACACTCGTTCACCCGGGCAAGGGGACGGACTGACTCAGGACAGGACCCCCACAAGAGCATTCCCCGCCTCAGGGTACGCTGCGCTGCAAAACAGAAGGGTAAGTGCTGCTGCTGTGGCTGTGCACCGGGGGAGGAATCGAATTGTGAATACAGAAACTTACACTCATTCTTTCGCTCCCTCACATCCTCACTTATACAATCACTCACTCACTCACTCACTCACTCACTCACTCATCCAAGCAAGCAGACTCAACGTCCCCATGAGAGCATGCCCCACCTCATGGTATGCTGCAAAGCAGCGACGGCTGTCCATGCGGGTAGGGGTGGATTCGTACCGCACTCTCTCACTCACTCTTGCACCCGCTCATTATTTCACTCACCCGAGCAAGGGGGCTCAAGGCCCCCACAAGAGCATGCCCCGCCTCATGGTACGCTGCAAAGCAGCGATTGCTGTCCATGCGGGGAGGGATGGCTCTGGGCATGCAACTGGTGGATTCAACTGCCTCAAGGCGCCGCAGCTGCTGAAGATTATTCTGCTGCTGCTGTTGTTTCGAATGCTGCTGCTGCTGTCGTTTCGAATGCTGCTGCTGCTGTTTCCGTTGCTGCTGCTGTTGCTGATGGCGAGGGGGAGTAGAGAGGGGCGACTG
This sequence comes from Closterium sp. Naga37s-1, assembly GCA_947471745.1. Lineage (NCBI taxonomy): Eukaryota > Viridiplantae > Streptophyta > Zygnematophyceae > Desmidiales > Closteriaceae > Closterium > Closterium sp. Naga37s-1. Next base: position 3,744,374 of record CANJKZ010000024.1, read on the forward strand.
CAGGTCCAGTAGCAGCCTGCCGTGGCAGTGGTCCATGGCTCGAAGCATGGACCGGGCTGCTGCTCCCTTGAACTGCACGGAGGGTGAGGGCGGTGAGGGGGTTGAGAGGGCAGCAAAGGGAGGGGGTCTGTCTGAGGCCCATGGTGAGGCGACTGCACGTCCTTCCAGTAGCAGCCTGCCGTGGCAGTGGTCCATGGCTCGAAGCATGGACCGGGCTGCTGCTCCTTTAAACTGCACGGAGGATGAGGAGAAGAGGGTGAGGGGGGGGTAGGGAGGAGAGGAGTACAAGAGGATGATGCACGCACGGAGATTTTGAGAATTCTCCTTGTAGGGTGAGAATACTCCTCCCTACACCCCCCTCCCTGCAGGGTGAGGGGGGGGTAGGGAGGAGAGGAGTACAAGAGGATGATGCACGCACATCCAGCAGCAGCCTGTCGCGGCAGTGGCCCATGGCTCGAAGCACGGCACGGGCTGCTGCTCCCTTGAAATGCACAGTGGGTGCAGTGCAGGCAGAGAGGCAAGATGATGAATGGGAAGGAGAGAGGGGAGTAGAGAGGGGCGACCACACGTCCAGCAGCAGCCTTTTGCTGCAGTGGTGCGTGGCTCGTATAATGGAATGAGCTGCAGCACTTTTGAACTGCACGAGAAGTGAGGGGTTAAAAATGGAGGTAAGAGGATAGATGGAAAAGAGAGAGGAGAGTAGAGAGGGGCGACTGCAGGTCCAGTAGCAACCTGCCGTGGCAGTGGTCCACGGCTCGAAGCACAGAGCGCGCTGCTGCTCCCTTGGACTGCATGCATGGTGGGTTTGAAGGGGGGTGATACAGAGATGGCAGGAGCAGGATGGGAAACGCAGAGGCGAGTCAATGGAAGAAAGTGTAGAGGCACCTGCATGCGTGGAGTGGAGATACTGCATGCCACATGCATACCACAGCAGGGGACATATGCTTCTGCTCGTGGTTGATTCAAATCAATTTTTGAGAATTCTCAGAAGTGATTTCAACACTGAGGCACCTGCATTGCATGCATGGAGATACCGCATGCCACATGCAGTATGCAGCGCGTGTACCTGGCACCTGTATTGCATACAGGTGCCTTAATGTTGAAATGACATATGATTCTACTGGTGGTCCTCATCTCTATATGAGTTACTTTTAAGAATTATCGAAAGCTTCTCACATTGAGCTACATACTCACCAGGTACACGTGCTGCATACTGCATATTGCAGTATGTTTCATACTGTGCACGTACCAGGTACACGTGCTGCATACTGCATATTGCAGTATGTTTCATACTGTGCACGTACCAGGTACACGTGCTGCATACTGCATATTGCAGTATGTTTCATACTGTGCACGTACCAGGTACACGTGCTGCATACTGCATATTGCAGTATGTTTCATACTGTGCACGTACCAGGTACACGTGCTGCATACTGCATATTGCAGTATGTTTCATACTGTGCACGTACCAGGTACACGTGCTGCATACTGCATATTGCAGTATGTTTCATACTGTGCACGTACCAGGTACACGTGCTGCATACTGCATATTGCAGTATGTTTCATACTGTACACGTACCAGGTACACGTGCTGCTGCTGGTTCTCATCATGTGCCATAACACGCACCCAGGGTGGTCTCTGTTGCAGGATACCACAGGGGGGGGTGCAAAAGAGGAGGGCGGGAAGGGGGGAAAGGGAGGGAGAGGAGGAGTTCAGTAAAGGGGAGATGAGGGGTTAGCGGCAGGCAGGAGGAAGGAGAGTGGGGAATGGTTGGGAACAGGACAGGAGTTATGAGAGCGGAGGAATGGGTGGGGAAAAATGCCTACAAATGTTGGACACCGGAGCTGTTGACTGGTGTGTGCGTGCACGCATGCGTGACAGGGAACGCGTTACCACTGCAGCACCACATAGCATGAGAGGATGGGCCATTCCCAGCAGGCACTCAGAAACATGTCTGTGTCTAGTGCAACAAAGCGCCTTTTGAGACGTCTCAAAAGTTGCGACAAAGCGCCCGCCCACCATCACATCACATGCAGCACACACACACACACACACACACACACACACACACACACACACACACGCACGCACGCACACACACACACACACACACACACACACACACACACGCACGCACGCGCGCGCACGCACGCACACGCACACGCACGCGCACGCGCACGCGCACGCTCACGCCACACGCGCACACGCAACGCACACGCACACAAACACGCACACGCACACGCACGCGCACGCACACGCGCACGCGCACGCGCGTGCACACGCGCGCACACACACACACACACACACACACACACACACACACACACACACACACACACAACCTACCATGACAGGGAGAGCTAATCCCGGCAAGCAGGGGCATGTCTCGAGCTGCTCTGCTTGCTCTCTCGGCATTTGAACCACTCGCGCGTTGCACAGCACGTGCACTTTTGGTCCATGAGTAGGACAAAGAATGCCGACCAGCTCCTTGCCCCGCCTGCTGCTGCTGCTGCTGCTGTTGCTGCTGTTGCCGCCACCTGTACTGCTGTTACTGCTAGTGCTGTCACCCCCATTCCCCCCTCCTCTTCTACTGCGCACCGACTTACCAGCAGGAACAGCCCGCTTTCCCCCCATCAACCCCCCCAACGCTCCCCCCAACGCTTCCCCAAATGCCCCCCCCCAGTCCCCCAACCCCTTCCCCCACCTCCCCCCCCATCATCTTTCCCACAGCCCCTCCCACCGCCCCCCCCACAGCTCCAGCAGAAGCCGGAAGCTTCTCTGCAAGTTCCTCAGTGGTGAGGATGACGTCATGCAGGGCCCCCAGTTGGGGAGCCGCCACTGCAGTGACGCTGCCGCCAGTGCTGTCAGTGAGTTTGCTGTCAGTGAGTTTGCTGTCAGTGAGTTTGCCGGCCATTTCCGCCACTAGATCCAAACTCACGCCGCCCAGCAGCTTCTCCGTGACAGGCGAGCAGTCCCGAGCGCGGTGAATCAGCCGAATCAGTGGATACTGCACAAAATCGTATCTCTTCTTCGCAGCACCACTCCCATATTTTTCATGGCTCCCATCACTCCTCCCACCCCCATAACCCCCTCTGCTGCTCCCGTAAGCATCATTCATCCTCGTCCCCCCATGGCCATTGCTGATCTTCCCACCACCTGCACCTCTCCCTTCTCCTGCTCTGTGTTTCAGCTGCAGCCTCAGCTTCAGCGCCTGCTGCCTCTCCGCAGCAATCAGGTTGTCACTGTCTGATGTGCCATCTGCCGTTTCACCTGAGGAATCGCCTGAAGGGCCACCTGCGCCTGGATCAGGCGTGTGGAACGCCAGTGGCATCTGGCGCAAGGAGGGGAGCAGGGGAGATCGAGACAAGGGGGCGGGGGGGGAGTTGAGGGGAGCAGAGGGGATTGGTGGGGGCAGTGGTGGGGGGAGCAGGGGGGATTTTGGGAAACAGGGAGGGTTGAGGGGAGCAGAGGGGAACTGAGGAGAGCAAGGGGGGAAAGAGGAGAGCAGGGGGGAATTGAGGAGAGAAGGGAAGGAATTGATTGAAGGGAAATGAGTTCGGTACTTGCGTGGGGCAGACAGAGTGTGTTTCAACCAAATGCCTCCTTACCAGGTGCCTCACTATAAGCCAAAAGTCCTCGCAGTGCTGCACTGTAGCGAATTCGTGCTTCCTCCCATCTGGAAGCTCCTCAACCACCCTCCGCGCCAACCCTAATCCGCCATCCGCTTTTTCCCCTCCCCCTTCCCTTTTTCCCCCTCCCCTTTCCGCCCCTGATCGCTCCCCTCCCCCTGCTGTCGCAGCCGCCTGCCATTCTCCCCGGCGACAGCGACGGCGACGGCTGCGACACTGTGGCTGCGACCTATCTAGTAATCGCGAACATTGCGATCTCCATCCGAGAATCGACGGGGGACGCTTTCCGTCGTCGAGCAGCCGCCTCTCCGCCTTCGTCGCCGATCTTCGTGGTGGCGTCAATTCTCGGGTGCAAGAGCAGCGGCATGTGCGCTGCGGCTCGACGAATTGCAAGTATATCTGGGACGTCTCAGGACGTGATTGTAACGGCGAGAGTGAGTGTAACGCCACGTAGGACCGTAGCGTGGTCGAATGCATCGGAATGCGATGTGATGCTATGAAGGGAGGTGGGTCCCCAGCCAGGAGTGCTTGAAGAGAGCAGATTATAAAAGGGCGAATCTTGACAGTTGTCGGGCCAGCGAAGAGAGGAAAGCTCAGATTCTGCTAACGATATAAGCACGCGTTCTGAAGAAGTTGAGATTAGGTGACTTGGTATGGCGGACCGCGATACACCTAGCGATGGAGTGTAGTGAACGGTTCGAGACTGATGTTCTCTGATAATGTGGTTCTACCGCTCGAAGCCCCATCGAACCTTGTGACAATCTGACATCGTTGACTTTTGATATTGCGCCTTTTGATCATAATCTAAGCATGTCGACGTTTTTGCCGCGGCAGGAATGTAGAGCTACGATCTCCTGCTTGCAGCGCAGCATCATTGTATAGCGTATGCGTCCGGATGTTTGGCACGGCCAACCACTGTGGAGAACCGACCAACAAACGGCGCTTCCGCCAGCCGCTCCCCCAAGTCCCAACCTTAGGACAAGAAAACAATCGGTACAGTACGGCATGGCATGGGCAGGGCATGGCGCTCTGGTTACAGTAGTTGGGGGACCACAGGCCCTGATGGTAGGGGCACCCGAAAAGGACAAACTGACTTGGTGGCACCACAAGCTTCAAGATTCTAAGCGGTTGACAACCTGGCAAGCACCCATTGGCTACCACCTGGACACTTGACGTCCACGGCTGACGGTGAAGCTGAAGAGTGTGGTCCAACAGTGCAGGGATCCAAAGGCTACGTCAGCGTTCTTGATTGAGGAGGTGGATGAGGGACATCCGTCCTGATATGGTTACGCTCTGTTACGAATGGTTGAGTACGGTTTAAGGTCGACATTTGTACGGGCCGTTCACCATTGGAGCTCGTCCTCGCCCTTGACATTGCTGCCTCCACATTTCGCGGCAAACATCAGAGTTTCCTTCCAGTAAACGCGGTGTCCATTCCGTCCCCTTGTTTCAAATCCACCTCGGTTCTTTCAGGTGCGTGAAGTTCCAGATCGTTCAAGAGCAATAACCGAAGATCCAAGTGGAAACTTGAACCGTACTGAATGAAGATCAGGGGAGGAGCACACGGACACTGGCAGAAATTATGCCTGACGGTGCAATGCCTGACAAAATATACCTGAGGTGTTGCATTTGCTCCAGCTTACTTCGCTTCCAGTTTCTTCATAACATCTAGTCTGTCTGGTCAATTCATTTTTCAGATTCTAGGAGAGTTTCTGCTTGCACTGTCGCTTCCTCGTTCCGTTTCTTAGCACGGTCTCACTCTCCTTCCCCCTCTCTCTCGCTCTCGGTTGCTGCCATGAAAGCATTTAAAAAGCCAGCGTTTTTACAGCGATCATTGTCGAAAGGAAGCTATCTCGATGGGAAGAAGATCAAGAAACTGCTCAACGACGATAACGAGTTTAGAACCTTCTGAACAAATACTTTGATCTTCTGGATGACGACAAGAGCGGGAAGCTCTCGCGCGCGGAGCTTAAACCCGCATTAGTGCGATTCGGGACGCTCCTAGGACTACCGCCAGCCGGAACGACAGCGGAAGGAGACGCATTAGTGGATCGATTGTTCACGACGCTAATGGCGGACAACCTAAATGAGGAAGTCGACCGAGAGTCGTTCATCACCATTTCCAAAGAGTTCTTAAAATCCGTCTCTCAGGAGCTCGACGGTAAGCCTAGAAGCTCATTGCTTTACAGCGTCAACCTAAGTGAGGAGGTCGACCGAGAGTCGTTCAGCACCATTTCCAAAGAGTTTCTAAAATCCGTCTCTCAGGAGCTCGAAAGTAAGCACCACCGGTCTCTGCTTCCCATTGCTTTCCACCATTCATCGCTATTTTCAGAGTGTTTCTGTTGTTTTCTTCTGAGGCGCTTGATGGTGAGACAGAACGAATGTGAGTCAGAGCGAGTGTGAGTCAGAGCGAGTGTGAGTCAGAGCGAATGTGAGTCAGAGCGAATGCGAGGTAAAGAGAATATGAATCGAGGACCGAATTAAGCGTTCTCGTATATTTCAGGAACACAATCAACAACGAGCATACGGTGACATGACGTATGTTGACATGGCGCGTGCCGTGCAATGGCGTACGGTAGCTGTCCCAATTGTGAATCGTCGTGCATCTGGAACAACATTTCACTATCTCACTCTCACATTCCTCACAGCAGTCGACCTGAAATGCATTTTCTTCGTGCAAAAAACTCTGTTCGGGGCTTACAAAAGGTGAGTGTCGACGCCTTTGGAGACTCGTTCCAGGGATCGTCTCACAGGGGTCGACTCCTCCCCCTCTCCTTACCCTCTTGCCCTCCTCCCAGGGGGGCTCGCTTCGGAACGCAAGGAGCAGCACAAGTGCCTGAGAGGCATACACGAAGCATGGATTTGGTCGGAAGGAGACGGCAGGCGACATTTTCAAGGAGAGCCACAAGGGATTCACTTCGTGCTCCGTGCTCCGTGCTCGTTGCTCCTGTCGTCCCCTTTCTCCCGCATCTCCTCTCTGTACTCCGTCGAGCCAGACCCGCGGCGGTTGAGGCGTACCACAGCGGGGCGCTGAGGGAGATAGCTGACAACCCACCACAGCCTTTCAAGGAACAATCAGGGACGTCTTCAAGAGAATGATGAGGACTCCACCTTCCTCCCTCCTTCCCCATGTCCTCCCTTCCCCTGCTTTTCCTCCCATCAGTCAAGCCAGTGGTGGTGGAGGAGGTGCGCGACAACCCCAAGCAGTTCAAGGAATAAAAAGTGGCTTTATACGAGGAGTTCAACCTTTGAGAATTCTCAAAAGTCGCACTGGTGAACGACAACCCTAAGCAGTTCAAGGAATAATAAGCGGCATATTCGAGGAGTTCAACAAGGTCTTCATGAACCCTCCTCCCCATGTCCCCCACTCCCCCCCTCCCCTCCTCGTCTCCTCCCTGTCAGCCAAACCCGTGGTGGTGGAGGTGTATGATGGGGGGGTGCTGCGAGAGCTAGCTGACAACCCGCCGAGACAGGCGATCAGTTGAAGGATTTCACTTCCCTCCCCATGCCCCCCTCCCCCTCCCTGTCAGCCAAACCCGTGGTGGTGGAGGTGTATGACGGGGGGGTGCTGAGGGAGCTAGCAGACAACCCGCAGCAGTTCAAGGAGATAGTCGCTGACATCTTCAAGGTCTTCAACAAGGACTCCACTCCCCTCTTCCCCATTTTCCCATGTCACCATCACCCTCATCCCACTCCTTGTCTTCCCATTCCCCCACTCCCCTCCTCGTCTCCTCCCTGTCAGCCAAACCCGTCGTGGTGGAGGTGTACGATGGGGGCGTGCTGAGGGAGCTGGCGGACAACCCGCAGCAGTTCAAGGAGATAGTGTCGGACATTTTCAGGGAGTTTGACGAGGACGGCAGCGGCACGCTCTCTCGCCTCGAGCTCAAGCCCGCCTTCGTCTCCCTCGGCCTCGTGCCGCCCTCAGGTGAGACAGGAGGGCCTTCTCTTGAGGCGACTCAAGTTTGACTCTCTTTTGAGTCGACTCACAACAAGCTCGCCCACACGTGAGACAGGGAAGGCCTTTTCGTGTTTCGTTATGAACGATTTTTTAGCTTCGCTGAGGCTCAAGCCCGCCTTCCTCTCCCTCAGGTGAGCTGAATTAACTAGTCTGAGGCATCTCAATAATGCAGCTGTCAGGCGGCGAGGATTTTTCTTGTGGTTCCTGTTGCTGCTGAGTTTGTTGTCGGTGTTACTGCGAGCTGCAGCTGAACGAGAGGGGAGAGAGGGGGGAAGGGGTGTTGATCGTTTCTCTCGCTACACTCGATCTCCCTATCCCTGCCTCTCTCCCTTTCGCAGCCCATACCAAAGTAGACGCCCTTCTATGATAATCGAATCGAAATTTCTCAGGTACGGAGGCAGCGACCTGCAGGTGGACGAGGGGGAGTTCAAATCCTCCCACCTCCACCTTTGACCTCCCTTCCCCTCTCCCACACCCTCCTACCCCCTGCTCCCAACAGCCCACACCGAGGTAGACGCGCTGCTGTCTAGACTGATAGGCAAGTACGGAGGCAGCGACCTGCAGGTGGACGAGGGGGTGGCGCTGATAGGCCACACTCTCCCCTCACCTCCCTTTTCTGTCTCTCACAGCCCACACGGAAGTGGACGCGCTACTCTCCAGAGTGATAGGCAAGTACGGAGGCAGCGACCTGCAGGTGGACGAGGGGGAGTTTGAGCTGATGCTGGGCGACATGGTGAAGGAGCTCTCAGAGGAGCTGGCGTGCCGCCCCATCATCCTCTCCGCTGAGAAGAAACCCGTCTTCACCGGCTCCTTTGTGCGCCAGGTGGGTTCGAGTCAGTGGATGGGTGGGTGAGTGGGGGTTTTTACTGCCTACCAGTGTGGGGCAAGTCAGTGGGTTCCCGGTGGGGACCCCTTGTTATTAGCGTGGTAAGTGGGTGACGGGGGGCACCACTCACCGGCACTGAGAATCAGGTGGGCATGGTGAAGGAGCTGGCAACAGAGGAGCTGGCCCATCGTGGCATCGCCCCATCATCCTCTCCGCCGAGAAGAAACCCGTCTTCACCGGCTCCTTCGTGCACCAGGTGGGTCAATGGAGGGGTGGGTGGGTGGGTGGGTGGGGGCCGAAGAGACTGTGCGAGGAACTAAGAAAGAAATTGACCCACCTGATCCAGTCGTTGAAAGAAAGAACCAAGAACCCGACAAAGACATCTTCTGGGTCGACTTGAAGCGACAGCTGAGGATCAGGGTCAAGGAATGGGGCTGACCCAGCCATTGAAACGAAACAAACAAATGGCAGACGATCACAACCCGCTTGTTCCATGTCCCCCGCCCTCCCCTCCTCTGCCCCCGCCCTCCCCTCCTCTGCCCCCGCACTCCCCTCCTCTGCCCCCGTCCTCCCCTCCTCTGCCCCCGTCCTCCCCTCCTCTGCCCCCGTCCTCCCCTCCTCTGCCCCCGTCCTCCCCTCCTCTGCCCCCGTCCTCCCCTCCTCTGCCCCCATCCTCCCCTCCTCTGCCCCCGTCCTCCCCTCCTCTGCCCCCGTCCTCCCCTCCTCTGCCCCCGTCCTCCCCTCCTCTGCGCCCATCCTCCCCTCCTCTGCCCCCGTCCTCCCCTCCTCTGCCCCCATCCTCCCCTCCTCTGCCCCCCCATACAGCTCACAGGCGATCGTAACCGTTTCGACGCCGTCGCGAGCCAGCTGTTCATGGAGTGGGACATCCTCCACCGGGGCCGGCTCTCCCATTCCTTCATCCTCTGCCCCCATCCTCTCCTGCTCTTCTCCCATCCTCACTTCCTCCCCTACAGCTCACAGGCGACCGCAACCATTTCGACGCCGTCGCGAGCCAGCTGTTCATGGAGTGGGACATCCTCCACCGGGGCCGGCTCTCCCGCACCGAGATCATCCTGGGCTTTAAGAAGTACACATCCTCGTTCGAGGTGCAGCTGCTGACGCCAGGAGAGGCGGAGGAGCTGTGTGCGCGGGTGTTCAGCAAGGCAGACGAGGACCAGAGTGGGTTTGTGGAGTTTGACGAGTTTGACGGCGTGCTCAAGGAGCTGCTGAATGGCATGGCCAAGAAACTCGACCGCAACCCCGTTGTCACCACCTCAGGTGCGATGCAGCTAGGGGACCGGGAATAGCATGGCCAAGAATCTCGATCGCAACACCGTTGTGTGAAGCCGCACGGGTTTTAATCAGAGGCGCTGCTGACTGGCATGGCCAAGAAACTCGACCGCAACCCTGTGGTTACCACCTCAGGTGAGAGAGAAGGAGCTAGGCGTGCCTTGGTAACAGCGTGGCTATGTGTTTGGTGGTGAGATAGAAAATGGCGTGTGTGTGGGCTGTCTGGGAAGTGGGCTCGGAAGCTCAGGTGAGAAGAGCTAAGCAGCAAAAGCTGGAGCAGCAGCAGCGTCAGCAGCAGAAGCACACTCCACATATCCCTTTAAGTAGTAGTCTCTCATCATCTCTTTCAATCGCTCTCCGCCCTTTCTCTCACCACTCACACCCCTCCATCCATCCCATCTCCAGTCTCCTATTCTTCCCAGCAACACTTTCTACATCCCGCTTTCTCCCCTCTTCTTTCCCCCCTGCTTATTCGCCCCCTCTCTCTTGCACTCATCCAGGCATCCCATCACTCGGCTCCTTTTCTACCATCAGCAGTCCGTTCAGCGAATTTCCTCCTCTCATCGCTCTCACTCTCTCCGCTCTTCCCCCACGTTTCTCTCATGTCTCCCCCTCCCACAGGTCCATGAATCCCCTTATCCGCACCTTCACCAGCCCTGCACTCTCCTTTTCACCGCTGCACCACTCCTTCCAGCTCTCGCCTCGCATCGCCCTCCTCCATGAGGTCCTCCTCATCCACCACCAGCCCCAAATCCATGGATCCCCGTGTTAACACCTTCACCAGCCCACGTGCACTCCATAACCCCGCCCTCCTCCCCTTCTCCTTCTCCTTATCTTTCTCCCTCTCCCTTGCCTCCCCTCCCTCACTACCCGTCTCCGCTCTCCTCCCCTTGCCTCCGCTCCCGCCGCCCTGGGTTGAGTGACGGTGGTGGTGGTGGTGGCTGTACAGGGATGCTCTCTCACTGCCGCCCTCGCTGCTCCTGCTGCTTGCACTCGAATGCCTGTGCACACTCCCACTCCTACTCTCACTCCTACTCTCGCTCCTACTGTCTTTCCTCTCTGTCTCGTTCTTCCCACACCTGCTGGCTCTCCTGCTCACACCACTCACACCTGCGCCACCACTGCCACTACCACCACCATCAGCAGCAGCAATACCATACACGTTCTCATCAGTCAGCTTGTCAAACAGCCCTGTCCTCTTCCCTCCCTCCCTGCCGCACCGGCTGCTCTCACCACACAACCCCCCAGCACGAGTCACACCCTGAATGTCCCCATAGCTGCTGCAGAAGCTGCTCCCACGGTTAGTCTGTGTGCTTCCAAAGGTGTCACTGAGAGAGCCGAATGGGGTAGTGCTCTGGTCGTTGCCACAGGGGATACTGGCCCTGTAAAGCAAGCCGGGCTGTGCTTCTTCCTCGCATGCCTCCAAGCCATCAGCCCCCGACCCACTCCCACACAGAAAGTCTAGCAGTGCTGTGTTAGATGGTAACTGAGCAACCATGTTGCTCGGAGGTGCTGTTGCTATTGTCGTTACTGTCGCTGCTGTGGCTACTGCTCCACTGGATCCAACACTGTTGGTGACTTCTCTAAACGGGTCTCCTGGAGCAGTCTTTAGCGAGTCAAATGCCTGCATGTGTGTTGCAGTGTCAGCTGCCATGCCGGCTGTGCTGCTGGTAATGGTGATGCCAGTGGTGGTGGTGGTGGCGCACGGTTTGCAGTGGAAAGGGTGGAGGGGAGGAGGCGGGGCGAGGATGTAGCTCACTCGCACTCTAATCCCACCATCCCACCACCAGACTCCTTCTCATCCACCAGGGGTGACTTCGGCTGCTTTTTCCTCTGCCTTTTCCTATAACTAGCTCCCTCTCCTTGTCATCCTGCCTTCCCTCTCATCCCGCCTTCCCACTTGTCGTACCATCCCACTACCAGACTCCTTCAAATCCAGCAGTGGTCTCTTCGGCTGGTTCTCTGGCAGCAGCACCAGCAGCAGCGCCTCTTCTAGTGGTCAGTGCTCTTCCTAGGCCTCGTTCTCGGTATCCCGTCTCTCGTTCTAAGTCCTCCACACTCAGTGCTGGCTCTCGTTTACAATTCGCGTATGTCCACCTTTTCTCCTCGCCTCTCAAGCACCCCCATTCGCCCTTGCCTCTCACACGTTGCATCTCCTACACAGCCTCCCCTCTAACACGTAGCCCTTTTGCAATCCCCGTAGCACATCCCCGTTCACCATTTTCCCGTTACTCCACGTTCCCTATCGCCCTTCCCTCTCACATGTCCTCCTGTGCAGTGCAGCCAAGGAACCCAAGCCAAAGGGCAATCAAAGTGGTGCCAACGCAGCATCTCCTCTCACATATCCACTTACACGTCCCCCTTTGCCCTTTCCTCTCACACGGCCCCTTTGCCCTTGCCTCCCACCTGTCCCCCTTCGCCCTTGCCTCCCACACGCCATCCCGTGCAGCCAAGGAGCCTGAGCCAGTTGTGCCGAAGCAACGATCAGTGGCTGATATCAAAGCAGCGCACAACTACAAATCGAAGCTCGTGAGTGCTAGGCACTTTCCGCACAGATTTGGCTTCACCATGACATCCATTTTGACAGTGCTATCTCGCACCTTGTAGCATGTGTGTGTTTCCCTTGGGGTCTTCTTCCAGGTCAATGCCATCTTAATCTGTTGCTCCACGTTTTCCTCATGTCTCTGGCCTACTCCTCATCTCTCTCACCTGCTCCTCATGTCTCTCTCACCTTCCTCATATGTCTCACCTGTCCCACATGTGTCTCATGCAGCCACCTGCTGGCTCAGCAGGGGCTGCAGCAGCTGATGCAAGGAACAAGCTGGTGGAACGAGGAGAGAAGATCAGTGTACGTTGTTTCATGCCATCCATCCTATCGCATGCTATCCACTACATACGGGGTGCTCTACTTTTGTTTGCCTGCAGTTATTCCCTAGCTCTCTCTTCCAACTCCTCCCTCCACCGCTTCTTTTTTCTCTTGTCTACCGGCCGACATTCCCTTCACTTTCCAGCTCTCACTCACGTCTCTCATCCCATGTCAAACTCGCTCATTTCTTACTCCAATGCTTGCATGGCAGAAACTGAACGATATGGCGGATGAGCTGGAGGCGGATACAGCTGAGTTCAGTGACTTGGCAGCACAGCTTAAAAAGAAGATGGAGAAGAAGTGGTGGTGATTTGCCCGTCTTTGAAGATATGCCTTATGTTTTTATGGTTGTGTTGCTCCTGGTTTGAAGAGGTGGGTTATGTTGCTTTGTATAGGTGCCCTAAATTAGGGGGTCATTCATTATCGAACATGACACTTCCTGGATGTTGCAGCAACTCATTTATGGTGGTGAACTGTGCACCCTGATTTTTCACATTTTACATCACTACTTCGTGTGAGAAAAGTCTACAATATTGGGAAAATAGGTTGTTCCAAATTCCAATATCCGCCTTCACAATTCCAATCAATTTGCTCACTATGAAATCGTACAATGCAATCGTTTTGTCGCAGATCGTCGCTCAGTGTCAGGAGGACAGGAGCATGACGTGGTGACAGGATGGCGGAACCCCAACCGAAATCCCGAGAACAGCGGGTTACAAACAACTTACAACGGTTCGACTCCCCCTCCCTACACGCACATTCGACCAAGCTGAAGCATTCCATTTGGTGTTGCGTGAGAAGCAAAGCATGCAGCCCAGCCCTGCTCCGTCGATTCCTTGCGTTCCTGCTCTCTGGTCCTCCGTGACACAAACGGGATTGAAGCAAGTTACACACACCCTGCTCCCAGCTCTTGCTCTGTTCCACACGCTGGATTGAGTGATGCTGGACTCAGACAACATTGGTCGTTGTACCAACAGGTAAGAAGCTGCATTGTCCAAAAAATCAGGCCTGAAAGCTCCCGTTGTGTTCGATCTTGTTTCCTAGTCTTATCAGATTCCTCTCCTAAAGGTAGTCTCACAAGAGTAGGAATTTGTCTCCAAGATAAAAAAATCCGAGCTTTCGCAGGTCAACTCTAGGACATGTCTTCCACAAGCATCCATTCTCTTCCTGACGATGCTCTTGTCAGGATCTTTTGGTATTCTGATGCTTTCCGGCCGACGTCTTCATCGTCTCTCTCCGATTACGCTAATCAAGGGGACGAACCAGATCCAGAACCTGATCCGCATTTTACGACGCCTCCAGCCTCTGCCAATATCGCACATGCTCTCCTCATCGCCTCTGTGTGCCGTCGCTGGCGGGAGCTTGCACACGAATCCGTCACAACGCTTCACGTTTTACAAGACCGTCTGGTTTCTCGCCAGGATCTGAAACGCGTTTTGGTGTTCTTCCCAAATCTCACTCGACTGCACTTGAGCAACGGAAGCATGGAAATGATCGACAACGATTTTCTAGCCTTTCTCGCCTCTTCCTTTCCGAAGCTAACTGTTCTTTATGTCGGCCCAGGCATTGCTTTCGACGAAGTCCTCAAGTATGACGAGGAAACGACGACTTCCATTGACGATTCGGACCACCCCGTCACTGCACCTGGCCTGGATTGTCTCTTCCGCCATTGTCGCCGCTTGGAGCAGCTGTCACTGCAGTGTCTTCATCGGGCAACGAAGCTTCCTTCTTCCTTCTTCCAGTTGACGCGCCTGCACACGCTGTCACTGGGCGGAATATCGCTTCTGGAGGATCCCAACTTCGCGAATCTGTCTTCTCTCAGGAATCTTTCGATCCAGACGTTGGACATGAAGTTGGACATGCGACTGCATCAGATGTCGCCATTAACCAGCCTTCCAAATCTGACCAGCCTGTTCTTCCCAGGAGAGACACGGTTCCACGATTTTGAAGGGAATTTCTCAATTGGCCAGCTGACGACGCTTCGTTCGCTGGGATTCGTGCACGGGTCGACGGATTTCCCTTCAATGTTTCCGTCAGAATTACCGTGCTTCCGCCTTCAACGTCTGCTGCTAACCCATGTCCCGAACATCTTACCTGAAGATCTTGGCGAACGATTCCCGGCACTTCTCGAACTCTGCCTTTCCAAAAGCCGCGATTTGACTGAGCTGCCGGATTCCCTCACAAGCATCAGCACCTTGGAGATACTCACAATTTCCTACTGCAGTATATCCAGCCTACCTGAAAATCTTGGAGATCTTTCAAGGCTGAAGTCCTTAGTGTTGAGAAGCTGGACGCTGAGGAAACTTCCTGATTCTCTTGGGTTACTCACCGGGCTTCAGAAGCTGTTCATGGACTGTGGGAGCATTGACATCCTCCCTGCAGCAATTTCCTGCTTGACTGCTCTTCAATCGTTGAGCATCAGGGAGTTAAAGGTGACTTCAATCCCGGAGGAGATAGGCGAGTTGAGCAGCCTCCGCTTTTTGGTGCTGAACAGATGTGCCTCCCTGCAGCAGCTGCCGTCGTCATTCAGTCGTCGCTCTTCTCTAACACGGCTTGATATCACAGACTGTCCCATCATTCACCTTCCAGAGGGTACAGGCCAGCTAGGTGACCTGCGAGAGTTGACCTTGAGCTGGTGCAAGGAGTTGACAGAACTGCCAGAATCCATCACTCAGCTGAGCTGCCTACAGACTCTCAAGGCTCACATGTGTTACAAACTCGCTTCTGCACCACGAGCCATGGGATACCTTTCATGCCTGCGGGAGCTGGATCTGACGGGCTGTGTTCTCTTGAAGGAACCTTTAGAATCTTTGCCACGGTCGCTGGAAACCTTGAGATTGGGAAATGACACCAGCAGCGTCATTCTGCCTGACATGTCATCGACCCCAAATCTGAAGATTTTGAGGTTAGCTCAGGTTACTATCATGGACGCACCAGCCAGCAGCCGTTGCCTCTCTCGGATTGAGCACCTGGAGATGCGCCTCAGTTCTGAACAAACCGAGTTTCCACTCCTTCTCCGGTTCCTTTCATCCCTCCGCGTTCTGCACATCTCACGTGCCAAGTCTCTGCAACACCTGCCTGATGATATCGGCTTTGTTCTGCCTCATCTGCGTCAGCTGCACGTGGAAGGGGCGGAATCGCTGCTGGAGATTCCAGAGAGTGTATCATGCCTTGTGCAACTCAGATCTCTTCATCTTGAAGCTCCCAGTCTGACCCATCTTCCTGAAACCCTTTCTGTCTTATCACGACTGGGTGATCTCAGCCTGCATAGTTGCTCCTCCCTGACAAGCCTGCCCTGTTCTATCACCGCCCTCACCTACCTGCACAGATTGGATGTTAGCAATACATCGCTTCACTTCCTCCCTCCCAACCTCCACCATCTGTCGAGGCTTAGGGAGCTGGATCTGAGTGGCTGTGAGCAGCTTCAGTCCCTGCCATCACAAGAGCTGCGGTACATGACGCTGCTGCGAGAGCTGAATGTCCACGGCTGCACGACGCTTGGCCCAGAACCAGTTCCGGCCGATCTTGACGTGAGGCATGGCCTCATGTCGCACCAGGACTACCATCCCGATACATGGTGGTAGGCTCCATCAGGTTGTTTGAGGGTGCAGCTTTGTAGATAGCTGCCATGTTGAGGCATAAGCATAGGCCATGCAGCTGTTTTGCATAAGTGTCCTTTGTGTAGGTCATGGAGATGCAGTGAATTTGGAATATGTACTTAGTAACGTTTTTAGTTTCTTTTAATATATGTGAATGACAGGAATTGTACCATATATTGAATATGTTTTTGTGGCTGGAAATTTTATTGGGGCATTTTGTTCCAACATGTTTGTCTTCCAAAGCAGGGCAGGGTGAAAACTAGAAACTGCCTTTGTGTCAGGAGGATAACCAACCAGCTTGTGTTTTGGCACAATATTACGGTAATCAACAAAGGACAAAAAGCTGTAGTCCCAACTCCAATTGCTGCTGCGGCTGCAGGGTGATTCCTCCTGTGCTGCGGCTGCAGGGTGATTCCTCCTGTGCTACGGCTGCTGGGTTTGCCATCAGGGAGTGCAGGGCTGCTGGTGGTGTTGGAAGCAAACAGGCACTCGTGTGGGGGGGAGTAAACACGCTCGCCGGCAGCATGAGAGTGCTCTGCACGCCGTTGCATGATGCCTTGTGAATGCTGGGGAGGTGAGTGAGAGTGATATCGCTGCTGCTGTTGATGGTGCTGCTGATGATGCATGTCGCACGGCTGGTGCTGCTGGTTCTAGCATACAACACGAGGCTGTATGTATGCGCCCTCCTCCACCTTCAATCCCAGCTACTGCTGCTGCTGGTGCTCCAGCTGCTGCAGGGTGATTCCTCTCGTGCTGTGCACTAGTGTGCCAGGCTGGTTGTCGCTGCCATCATTGATGTAGCAGCCGCAGTCAGAGGGACGTGGTCACGTGGTGTGCCTCTGATGGCTCTATCCCTAACAATGGAGTACAGCTGTTGCAACTCCAGATGACTAGCGCCTCGTCAGAGGGACGTTGCATGCCTCTGATTACTCTCATGGCTCTGTCCCTGACAATGGAGTACAGCTGTTGCATTGCAACTCCAGATGCCTGGTGCTTGATTGGTCGTTTGGTGTTGATTCTCTGAGTAAAAACGTTGTTGTACGGTAGTTGTGATGTTAATAAAACTAATATGGACGAGAAGGCACAGCGGATGGGGGTTCCTTATAACAGGTACCGCAGGCGAGGAGGCACGTGACATGCCATGCCCATCACAAGAGCTTTTCCAGACCAAACACCAGACCCTGCAGTTATGGGGAGAAGAAAAAGGCCAAGAGGGTTGAGGCAGGAGTGAGGAAGTGGGAGGTGGGGAGAACGGAATCATCATGCAGCAGGGGATGCGTCAATGCGAATGCTTGCAGTTTGGTGAATTTGAGTGGAGAGAAAGTGGGACAACCTAAAAAAACATGAAGAGAGCTCTCGGAATCTGAGTAAAGGGAGTTGTGAGACAGAGTGGTTGGCATGTTGAGAGGGGAGGTTGCGGGCGGGAGTTGGGGTAATTTGATATGAGGTGGGGTGCGAAGGCACGTTGAGAAGGGAAAACACTACCGTATTATCATGGAAGAGAGGTACAAGGTAAACGAGGGGGATGCGGGCAAGCAGCAGCAGTGCAGAAGAGAGATGAGAGGCAGATTCTGACCTTCAACCTGGGAGCTCGTCTGATGGCGAGCAGTAGACCAGGCATGTATGCTGCATGTGATGTTATGTCCAGGCGGAGAGATGCCGTCTGTAGTGCCATGCCACACGCCATGCCATCCCACATCCAATGCCACATGCCATGCCACACGCCATGCCATCCCACATCCAATGCCACATGCCATCCACACGCAGAATCACGGAAGGGAAACGAGATAATAGAGTGTGGCATGAGTAGCATGTATGGAATTTGGGCATGGGCGGCAGGCACGAAAAGGCAAGGACAGGCACGAAAAGGCAAGGACAGGCACGAAAAGGCAAGGACAGGCACGAAAAGGCAAGGACAGGCACGAAAAGGCAAGGACAGGCACGAAAAGGCAAGGACAGGCACGAAAAGGCAAGGACAGGCACGAAAAGGCAAGGACAGGCACGAAAAGGCAAGGACAGGCACGAAAAGGCAAGGACAGGCACGAAAAGGCAAGGACAGGCACGAAAAGGCAAGGACAGGCACGAAAAGGCAAGGACAGGCACGAAAAGGCAAGGACAGGCACGAAAAGGCAAGGACAGGCACGAAAAGGCAAGGACAGGCACGAAAAGGCAAGGACAGGCACGAAAAGGCAAGGACAGGCACGAAAAGGCAAGGACAGGCACGAAAGGCAGGACAGGCACGAAAAGGCAAGGACAGGCACGAAAAGGCAAGGACAGGCACGAAAAGGCAAGGACAGGCACGAAAAGGCAAGGACAGGCACGAAAAGGCAAGGACAGGCACGAAAAGGCAAGGACAGGCACGAAAAGGCAAGGACAGGCACGAAAAGGCAAGGACAGGCACGAAAAGGCAAGGACAGGCACGAAAAGGCAAGGACAGGCACGAAAAGGCAAGGACAGGCACGAAAAGGCAAGGACAGGCACGAAAAGGCAAGGACAGGCACGAAAAGGCAAGGACAGGCACGAAAAAGGCAAGGACAGGCACGAAAAGGCAAGGACAGGCACGAAAAGGCAAGGACAGGCACGAAAAGGCAAGGACAGGCACGAAAAGGCAAGGACAGGCACGAAAGGCAAGGACAGGCACGAAAAGGCAAGGACAGGCACGAAAAGGCAAGGACAGGCACGAAAAGGCAAGGACAGGCACGAAAAGGCAAGGACAGGCACGAAAAGGCAAGGAAGGCACGAAAAGGCAAGGACAGGCACGAAAAGGCAAGGACAGGCACGAAAAGGCAAGGACAGGCACGAAAAGGCAAGGACAGGCACGAAAAGGCAAGGACAGGCACGAAAAGGCAAGGACAGGCACGAAAAGGCAAGGACAGGCACGAAAAGGCAAGGACAGGCACGAAAAGGCAAGGACAGGCACGAAAAGGCAAGGACAGGCACGAAAAGGCAAGGACAGGCACGAAAAGGCAAGGACAGGCACGAAAAGGCAAGGACAGGCACGAAAAGGCAAGGACAGGCACGAAAAGGCAAGGACAGGCACGAAAAGGCAAGGACAGGCACGAAAAGGCAAGGACAGGCACGAAAAGGCAAGGACAGGCACGAAAGGCAAGGACAGGCACGAAAGGCAGGACAGGCACGAAAAGGCAAGGACAGGCACGAAAAGGCAAGGACAGGCACGAAAAGGCAAGGACAGGCACGAAAAGGCAAGGACAGGCACGAAAAGGCCAAGGACAGGCACGAAAAGGCAAGGACAGGCACGAAAAGGCAAGGACAGGCACGAAAAGGCAAGGACAGGCACGAAAAAGGCAAGGGAAGGCACGAAAAGGCAAGGACAGGCACGAAAAGGCAAGGACAGGCACGAAAAGGCAAGGACAGGCACGAGGACAGGAAAGGCAAGGACAGGCACGAAAAGGCAAGGACAGGCACGAAAAGGCAAGGACAGGCACGAAAAGGCAAGGACAGGCACGAAAGGCAAGGGACAGGCACGAAAAGGCAAGGACAGGCACGAAAAGGCAAGGACAGGCACGAAAAGGCAAGGACAGGCACGAAAAGGCAAGGACAGGCACGAAAAGGCAAGGGACAGGCACGGAAAAGGCAAGGACAGGCACGAAAAGGCAAGGACAGGCACGAAAAGGCAAGGACAGGCACGAAAAGGCAAGGACAGGCACGAAAAGGCAAGGACAGGCACGAAAAGGCAAGGACAGGCACGAAAGGCAAGGACAGCCGAAACAGGCACGAAAAGCAAGGACAGGCACGAAAAGGCAAGGACAGGCACGAAAAGGCAAGGACAGGCACGAAAAGGCAAGGACAGGCACGAAAAGGCAAGGACAGGCACGAAAAGGCAAGGACAGGCACGAAAAGGCAAGGACAGGCACGAAAAGGCAAGGACAGGCACGAAAAGGCAAGGACAGCCGAAAAGGCAAGGACAGGCACGAAAAGGCAAGGACAGGCACGAAAGGCAAGGACAGGCACGAAAAGGCAAGGACAGGCACGAAAAGGCAAGGACAAGGCACGAAAAGGCAAGGACAGGCACGAAAAGGCAAGGACAGGCACGAAAAGGCAAGGACAGGCACGAAAAGGCAAGGACAGCACGAAAAGGCAAGGACAGGCACGAAAAGGCAAGGACAGGCACGAAAAGGCAAGGACAGGCACGAAAAGGCAAGGACAGGCACGAAAAGGCAAGGACAGGCACGAAAAGGCAAGGACAGGCACGAAAGGCAAGGACAGGCACGAAAAGGCAAGGACAGGCACGAAAAGGCAAGGACAGGCACGAAAAGGCAAGGACAGGCACGAAAAGGCAAGGGACAGGCACGAAAAGGCAAGGACAGGCACGAAAAGGCAAGGACAGGCACGAAAAGGCAAGGACAGGCACGAAAAGGCAAGGACAGGCACGAAAAGGCAAGGACAGGCACGAAAAGGCAAGGACAGGCACGAAAAGGCAAGGACAGGCACGAAAAGGCAAGGACAGGCACGAAAAGGCAAGGACAGGCACGAAAAGGCAAGGACAGGCACGAAAAGGCAAGGACAGGCACGAAAAGGCAAGGACAGGCACGAAAAGGCAAGGACAGGCACGAAAAGGCAAGGACAGGCACGAAAAGGCAAGGACAGGCACGAAAAGGCAAGGACAGGCACGAAAAGGCAAGGACAGGCACGAAAAGGCAAGGACAGGCACGAAAAGGCAAGGACAGGCACGAAAAGGCAAGGACAGGCACGAAAAGGCAAGGACAGGCACGAAAAGGCAAGGACAGGCACGAAAAGGCAAGGACAGGCACGAAAAGGCAAGGACAGGCACGAAAAGGCAAGGACAGGCACGAAAAGGCAAGGACAGGCACGAAAAGGCAAGGACAGGCACGAAAAGGCAAGGACAGGCACGAAAAGGCAAGGACAGGCACGAAAAGGCAAGGACAGGCACGAAAAGGCAAGGACAGGCACGAAAAGGCAAGGACAGGCACGAAAAGGCAAGGACAGGCACGAAAAGGCAAGGACAGGCACGAAAAGGCAAGGACAGGCACGAAAAGGCAAGGACAGGCACGAAAAGGCAAGGACAGGCACGAAAAGGCAAGGACAGGCACGAAAAGGCAAGGACAGGCACGAAAAGGCAAGGACAGGCACGAAAAGGCAAGGACAGGCACGAAAAGGCAAGGACAGGCACGAAAAGGCAAGGACAGGCACGAAAGGCAAGGACAGGCACGAAAAGGCAAGGACAGGCACGAAAAGGCAAGGACAGGCACGAAAAGGCAAGGACAGGCACGAAAAGGCAAGGACAGGCACGAAAAGGCAAGGACAGGCACGAAAAGGCAAGGACAGGCACGAAAAGGCAAGGACAGGCACGAAAAGGCAAGGACAGGCACGAAAAGGCAAGGACAGGCACGAAAAGGCAAGGACAGGCACGAAAAGGCAAGGACAGGCACGAAAAGGCAAGGACAGGCACGAAAAGGCAAGGACAGGCACGAAAAGGCAAGGACAGGCACGAAAAGGCAAGGACAGGCACGAAAAGGCAAGGACAGGCACGAAAAGGCAAGGACAGGCACGAAAAGGCAAGGACAGGCACGAAAAGGCAAGGACAGGCACGAAAAGGCAAGGGACAGGCACGAAAAGGCAAGGACAGGCACGAAAAGGCAAGGACAGGCACGAAAAGGCAAGGACAGGCACGAAAAGGCAAGGACAGGCACGAAAAGGCAAGGACAGGCACGAAAAGGCAAGGACAGGCACGAAAAGGCAAGGACAGGCACGAAAAGGCAAGGACAGGCACGAAAAGGCAAGGACAGGCACGAAAAGGCAAGGACAGGCACGAAAAGGCAAGGACAGGCACGAAAAGGCAAGGACAGGCACGAAAAGGCAAGGACAGGCACGAAAAGGCAAGGACAGGCACGAAAAGGCAAGGACAGGCACGAAAGGCAAGGACAGGCACGAAAAGGCAAGGACAGGCACGAAAAGGCAAGGACAGGCACGAAAAGGCAAGGACAGGCACGAAAAGGCAAGGACAGGCACGAAAAGGCAAGGACAAGGCACGAAAAGGCAAGGACAGGCACGAAAAGGCAAGGACAGGCACGAAAAGGCAAGGACAGGCACGAAAAGGCAAGGACAGGCACGAAAAGGCAAGGACAGGCACGAAAAGGCAAGGACAGGCACGAAAAGGCAAGGACAGGCACGAAAAGGCAAGGACAGGCACGAAAAGGCAAGGACAGGCACGAAAAGGCAAGGACAGGCACGAAAAGGCAAGGACAGGCACGAAAAGGCAAGGACAGGCACGAAAAGGCAAGGACAGGCACGAAAAGGCAAGGACAGGCACGAAAAGGCAAGGACAGGCACGAAAAGGCAAGGACCAGCACGCAAAAGGCAAGGACAGGCACGAAAAGGCAAGGACAGGCACGAAAAGGCAAGGACAGGCACGAAAAGGCAAGGACAGGCACGAAAAGGCAAGGACAGGCACGAAAAGGCAAGGACAGGCACGAAAAGGCAAGGACAGGCACGAAAAGGCAAGGACAGGCACGAAAAGGCAAGGACAGGCACGAAAAGGCAAGGACAGGCACGAAAAGGCAAGGACAGCACGAAAGGCAAGGACAGGCACGAAAAGCAAGGACAGGCACGAAAAGGCAAGGACAGGCACGAAAGGCAAGGACAGGCACGAAAGGCAAGGACAGGCACGAAAAGGCAAGGACAGGCACGAAAAGGCAAGGACAGGCACGAAAGGCAAGGACAGGCACGAAAGGCAAGGACAGGCACGAAAAGGCAAGGACAGGCACGAAAAGCAAGGACAGGCACGAAAAGGCAAGGACAGGCACGGAAAAGGCAAGGACAGGCACGAAAAGGCAAGGACAGGCACGAAAGGCAAGGACAGGCACGAAAAGGCAAGGACAGGCACGAAAAGGCAAGGACAGGCACGAAAAGGCAAGGACAGGCACGAAAAGGCAAGGACAGGCACGAAAAGGCAAGGACAGGCACGAAAAGGCAAGGACAGGCACGAAAAGGCAAGGACAGGCACGAAAAGGCAAGGACAGGCACGAAAAGGCAAGGACAGGCACGAAAAGGCAAGGACAGGCACGAAAAGGCAAGGACAGGCACGAAAAGGCAAGGACAGGCACGAAAAGGCAAGGACAGGCACGAAAAAGGCAAGGACAGGCACGAAAAGGCAAGGACAGGCACGAAAAGGCAAGGACAGGCACGAAAAGGCAAGGACAGGCACGAAAAGCAAGGACAGGCACGAAAAGGCAAGGACAGGCACGAAAAGGCAAGGACAGGCACGAAAAGGCAAGGACAGGCACGAAAAGGCTAAGGGACAGGCACGAAAAGGCAAGGACAGGCACGAAAAGGCAAGGACAGGCACGAAAAGGCAAGGACAGGCACGAAAAGGCAAGGACAGGCACGAAAAGGCAAGGACAGGCACGAAAAGGCAAGGACAGGCACGAAAAGGCAAGGACAGGCACGAAAAGGCAAGGACAGGCACGAAAAGGCAAGGACAGGCACGAAAAGGCAAGGACAGGCACGAAAAGGCAAGGACAGGCACGAAAAGGCAAGGACAGGCACGAAAAGGCAAGGACAGGCACGAAAAGGCAAGGACAGGCACGAAAAGGCAAGGACAGGCACGAAAAGGCAAGGACAGGCACGAAAAGGCAAGGACAGGCACGAAAAGGCAAGGACAGGCACGAAAAGGCAAGGACAGGCACGAAAAGGCAAGGACAGGCACGAAAAGGCAAGGACAGGCACGAAAAGGCAAGGACAGGCACGAAAAGGCAAGGACAGGCACGAAAAGGCAAGGACAGGCACGAAAAGGCAAGGACAGGCACGAAAAGGCAAGGACAGGCACGAAAAGGCAAGGACAGGCACGAAAAGGCCAAGGACAGGCACGAAAAGGCAAGGACAGGCACGAAAAGGCAAGGACAGGCACGAAAAGGCAAGGACAGGCACGAAAAGGCAAGGACAGGCACGAAAAGGCAAGGACAGGCACGAAAAGGCAAGGACAGGCACGAAAAGGCAAGGACAGGCACGAAAAGGCAAGGACAGGCACGAAAAGGCAAGGACAGGCACGAAAAGGCAAAGGACAGGCACGAAAAGGCAAGGACAGCACGAAAAGGCAAGGACAGGCACGAAAGGCAAGACAGCACGAAAGGCAAAGGCACGAAGCAAGGACAGCACGAAAAGGCAAGGACAGGCACGAAAGGCAAGGACAGGCACGAAAAGGCAAGGACAGGCACGAAAAGGCAAGGACAGGCACGAAAAGGCAAGGACAGGCACGAAAAGGCAAGGACAGGCACGAAAGGCAAGGACAGGCACGAAAAGGCAAGGACAGGCACGAAAAGGCAAGGACAGGCACGAAAAGGCAAGGACAGGCACGAAAGGCAAGGACAGGCACGAAAAGGCAAGGACAGGCACGAAAGGCAAGGACAGGCACGAAAAGGCAAGGACAGGCACGAAAAGGCAAGGACAGGCACGAAAAGGCAAGGACAGGCACGAAAAGGCAAGGAACAGGCACGAAAAGGCAAGGACAGGCACGAAAAGGCAAGGACAGGCACGGAAAGGCAAGGACAGGCACGAAAAGGCAAGGACAGGCACGAAAAGGCAAGGACAGGCACGAAAGGCAAGGACAGGCACGAAAAGGCAAGGACAGGCACGAAAGGCAAGGACAGGCACGAAAAGGCAAGGACAGGCACGAAAAGGCAAGGACAGGCACGAAAAGGCAAGGACAGGCACGAAAGGCAAGGACAGGCACGAAAAGGCAAGGAACAGGCACGAAAAGGCAAGGACAGGCACGAAAAGGCAAGGACAGGCACGAAAAGGCAAGGACAGGCACGAAAGGCAAGGACCAGGCACGAAAAGCAAGGACAGGCACGAAAAGGCAAGGACAGGCACGAAAAGGCAAGGACAGGCACGAAAAGGCAAGGACAGGCACGAAAAGGCAAGGACAGGCACGAAAAGGCAAGGACAGGCACGAAAAGGCAAGGACAGGCACGAAAAGGCAAGGACAGGCACGAAAAGGCAAGGACAGGCACGAAAAGGCAAGGACAGGCACGAAAAGGCAAGGACAGGCACGAAAAGGGCAAGGACAGGCACGAAAAGGCAAGGACAGGCACGAAAAGGCAAGGACAGGCACGAAAAGGCAAGGACAGGCCAGGCACGAAAAGGCAAGGACAGGCACGAAAAGGCAAGGACAGGCACGAAAGCAAGGACAGGCACGAAAAGGCAAGGACAGGCACGAAAAGGCAAGGACAGGCACGAAAAGGCAAGGACAGGCACGAAAAGGCAAGGACAGGCACGAAAAGGCAAGGAAGGCACGAAAGGCAAGGACAGCACGAAAAGGCAAGGACAGGCACGAAAAGGCAAGGACAGGCACGAAAAGGCAAGGACAGGCACGAAAAGGCAAAGGACAGGCACGAAAGGCAAGGACAGGCACGAAAAGGCAAGGACAGGCACGAAAAGGCAAGGACAGGCACGAAAAGGCAAGGACAGGACACGAAAAGGCAAGGACAGGCACGAAAAGGCAAGGACAGGCACGAAAAGCAAGGACAGGCACGAAAAGGCAAGGACAGGCACGAAAGGCAAGGACAGGCACGAAAAGGCAAGGACAGGCACGAAAAGGCAAGGACAGCACGAAAAGGCAAGGACAGGCACGAAAAGGCAAGGACAGGCACGAAAAGGCAAGGACAGGCACGAAAAGGCAAGGACAGGCACGAAAAGGCAAGGACAGGCACGAAAAGGCAAGGACAGGCACGAAAAGGCAAGGACAGGCACGAAAAGGCAAGGACAGGCACGAAAAGGCAAGGACAGGCACGAAAAGGCAAGGACAGGCACGAAAAGGCAAGGACAGGCACGAAAGGCAAGGACAGGCACGAAAAGGCAAGGACAGGCACGAAAAGGCAAGGACAGGCACGAAAAGGCAAGGACAGGCACGAAAAGGCAAGGACAGGCACGAAAAGGCAAGGACAGGCACGAAAAGGCAAGGACAGGCACGAAAAGGCAAGGACAGGCACGAAAAGGCAAGGACAGGCACGAAAAGGCAAGGACAGGCACGAAAAGGCAAGGACAGGCACGAAAAGGCAAGGACAGGCACGAAAAGGCAAGGACAGGCACGAAAGGCAAGGACAGGCACGAAAAGGCAAGGACAGGCACGAAAAGGCAAGGACAGGCACGAAAAGGCAAGGACAGGCACGAAAAGGCAAGGACAGGCACGAAAAGGCAAGGACAGGCACGAAAGGCAAGGACAGGCACGAAAAGGCAAGGACAGGCACGAAAAGGCAAGGACAGGCACGAAAGGCAAGGACAGGCACGAAAAGGCAAGGACAGCACGAAAAGGCAAGGACAGGCACGAAAAGGCAAGGACAGGCACGAAAAGGCAAGGACAGGCACGAAAAGGCAAGGACAGGCACGAAAAGGCAAGGACAGGCACGAAAAGGCAAGGACAGGCACGAAAAGGCAAGGACAGGCACGAAAAGGCAAGGACAGGCACGAAAAGGCAAGGACAGGCACGAAAAGGCAAGGACAGGCACGAAAAGGCAAGGACAGGCACGAAAAGGCAAGGACAGGCACGAAAAGGCAAGGACAGGCACGAAAAGGCAAGGACAGGCACGAAAAGGCAAGGACAGGCCGAAAGCAAGGACAGGCACGAAAAGGCAAGGACAGGCACGAAAAGGCAAGGACAGGCACGAAAAGGCAAGGACAGGCACGAAAAGGCAAGGACAGGCACGAAAAGGCAAGGACAGGCACGAAAAGGCAAGGACAGGCACGAAAAGGCAAGGACAGGCACGAAAAGGCAAGGACAGGCACGAAAGGCAAGGACAGGCACGAAAAGGCAAGGACAGGCACGAAAAGGCAAGGACAGGCACGAAAAAGGCAAGGACAGGCACGAAAAGGCAAGGACAGGCACGAAAAGGCAAGGACAGGCACGAAAAGGCAAGGACAGGCACGAAAAGGCAAGGACAGGCACGAAAAGGCAAGGACAGGCACGAAAAGGCAAGGACAGGCACGAAAAGGCAAGGACAGGCACGAAAAGGCAAGGACAGGCACGAAAAGGCAAGGACAGGCACGAAAAGGCAAGGACAGGCACGAAAAGGCAAGGACAGGCACGAAAAGGCAAGGACAGGCACGAAAGGCAAGGACAGGCACGAAAAGGCAAGGACAGGCACGAAAAGGCAAGGACAGGCACGAAAAGGCAAGGACAGGCACGAAAAGGCAAGGACAGGCACGAAAAGGCAAGGACAGGCACGAAAAGGCAAGGACAGGCACGAAAAGGCAAGGACAGGCACGAAAAGGCAAGGACAGGCACGAAAAGGCAAGGACAGGCACGAAAAGGCAAGGACAGGCACGAAAAGGCAAGGAAAGGGCACAGGCACGAAAAGGCAAGGACAGGCACGAAAAGGCAAGGACAGGCACGAAAAGGCAAGGACAGGCACGAAAAGGCAAGGACAGGCACGAAAAGGCAAGGACAGGCACGAAAAGGCAAGGACAGGCACGAAAAAGGCAAGGACAGGCACGAAAAGGCAAGGACAGGCACGAAAAGGCAAGGACAGGCACGAAAGGCAAGGACAGGCACGAAAAGGCAAGGACAGGCACGAAAAGGCAAGGACAGGCACGAAAAGGCAAGGACAGGCACGAAAAGGCAAGGACAGGCACGAAAAGGCAAGGACAGGCACGAAAAGGCAAGGACAGGCACGAAAAGGCAAGGACAGCACGAAAAGGCAAGGACAGGCACGAAAGGCAAGGACAGGCACGAAAAGGCAAGGACAGGCACGAAAAGGCAAGGACAGGCACGAAAAGGAAGGACAGGCACGAAAAGGCAAGGACAGGCACGAAAAGGCAAGGACAGGCACGAAAAGGCAAGGACAGGCACGAAAAGGCAAGGGACAGGCACGAAAAGGCAAGGACAGGCACGAAAAGGCAAGGACAGGCACGAAAAGGCAAGGACAGGCACGAAAAGGCAAGGACAGGCACGAAAAGGCAAGGACGAAAAGGCAAGGACAGGCACGAAAGGCAAGGACAGGCACGAAAAGGCAAGGACAGGCACGACAAGGCTAAGGACAGGCACGAAAAGGCAAGGACAGGCACGAAAAGGCAAGGACAGGCACGAAAAGGCAAGGACAGGCACGAAAAGGCAAGGACAGGCACGAAAGGCAAGGACAGGCACGAAAAGGCAAGGACAGGCACGAAAAGGCAAGGACAGGCACGAAAAGGCAAGGACAGGCACGAAAAGGCAAGGACAGGCACGAAAAGGCAAGGACAGGCACGAAAAGGCAAGGACAGGCACGAAAAGGCAAGGACAGGCACGAAAAGGCAAGGACAGGCACGAAAAGGCAAGGACAGGCACGAAAAGGCAAGGACAGGCACGAAAAGGCAAGGACAGGCACGAAAAGGCAAGGACAGGCACGAAAAGGCAAGGACAGGCACGAAAAGGCAAGGACAGGCACGAAAAGCAAGGACAGGCACGAAAAGGCAAGGACAGGCACGAAAAGGCAAGGACAGCACGAAAGGCAAGGACAGCACGAAAAGGCAAGGACAGGCACGAAAAGGCAAGGACAGGCACGAAAAGGCAAGGACAGGCACGAAAAGGCAAGGACAGGCACGAAAAGGCAAGGACAGCACGAAAAGGCAAGGACAGGCACGAAAAGGCAAGGACAGGCACGAAAAGGCAAGGACAGGCACGAAAAGGCAAGGACAGGCACGAAAAGGCAAGGACAGGCACGAAAAGGCAAGGACAGGCACGAAAAGGCTAAGGACAGGCACGAAAAGGCAAGGACAGGCACGAAAGGCAAGGACAGGCACGAAAAGGCAAGGACAGGCACGAAAAGGCAAGGACAGGCACGAAAAGGCAAGGACAGGCACGAAAAGGCAAGGACAGGCACGAAAAGGCAAGGACAGGCACGAAAAGGCAAGGACAGGCACGAAAGGCAAGGACAGGCACGAAAAGGCAAGGACAGGCACGAAAAGGCAAGGACAGGCACGAAAAGGCAAGGACAGGCACGAAAGCAAGGACAGGCACGAAAAGGCAAGGACAGGCACGAAAAGGCAAGGACAGGCACGAAAGGCAAGGCAGCACGAAAGGCAAGGACAGGCACGAAAAGGCAAGGACAGGCACGAAAAGGCAAGGACAGGCACGAAAAGGCAAGGACAGGCACGAAAAGGCAAGGACAGGCAGGCACGAAAAGGCAAGGACAGGCACGAAAAGGCAAGGACAGGCACGAAAAGGCAAGGACAGGCACGAAAAGGCAAGGACAGGCACGAAAAGGCAAGGACAGGCACGAAAAGGCAAGGACAGGCACGAAAAGGCAAGGACAGGCACGAAAGGCAAGGACAGGCACGAAAAGGCAAGGACAGGCACGAAAAGGCAAGGACAGGCACGAAAAGGCAAGGACAGGCACGAAAAGGCAAGGACAGGCACGAAAAGGCAAGGACAGGCACGAAAAGGCAAGGACAGGCACGAAAAGGCAAGGACAGGCACGAAAAGGCAAGGACAGGCACGAAAAGGCAAGGACAGGCACGAAAAAGGCAAGGACAGGCACGAAAAGGCAAGGACAGGCACGAAAAGGCAAGGACAGGCACGAAAAGGCAAGGACAGGCACGAAAAGGCAAGGACAGGCACGAAAAGGCAAGGACAGGCACGAAAAGGCAAGGGACAGGCACGAAAAGGCAAGGACAGGCACGAAAAGGCAAGGACAGGCACGAAAAGGCAAGGACAGGCACGAAAAGGCAAGGACAGGCACGAAAAGGCAAGGACAGGCACGAAAAGGCAAGGACAGGCACGAAAAGGCAAGGACAGGCACGAAAGGCAAGGACAGCACGAAAAGGCAAGGACAGGCACGAAAAGGCAAAGGACAGGCACGAAAAGGCAAGGACAGGCACGAAAAGGCAAGGACAGGCACGAAAAGGCAAGGACAGGCACGAAAAGGCAAGGACAGGCACGAAAGCAAGGACAGGCACGAAAAGGCAAGGACAGGCACGAAAAGGCAAGGACAGGCACGAAAAGGCAAGGACAGGCACGAAAGGCAAGAAGGCACGAAAGGCAGGACAGGCACGAAAAGGCAAGGACAGGCACGAAAAGGCAAGGACAGGCACGAAAAGGCAAGGACAGGCACGAAAAGGCAAGGACAGGCACGAAAAGGCAAGGACAGGCACGAAAAGGCAAGGACAGGCACGAAAAGGCAAGGACAGGCACGAAAAGGCAAGGACAGGCACGAAAAGGCAAGGACAGGCACGAAAAGCAAGGACAGGCACGAAAGGCAAGGACAGGCACGAAAGGCAAGGACAGGGCACGAAAAGGCAAGGACAGGCACGAAAAGGCAAGGACAGGCACGAAAAGGCAAGGACAGGCACGAAAAGGCAAGGGACAGGCACGAAAAGGCAAGGACAGGCACGAAAGGCAAGGACAGGCACGAAAAGGCAAGGACAGGCACGAAAAGGCAAGGACAGGCACGAAAAGGCAAGGACAGCACGAAAAGGCAAGGACAGGCACGAAAGGCAAGGACAGGCACGAAAAGGCAAGGACAGGCACGAAAAGGCAAGGACAGGCACGAAAGGCAAGGACAGGCACGAAAAGGCAAGGACAGGCACGAAAAGGCAAGGACAGGCACGAAAAGGCAAGGACAGGCACGAAAAGGCAAGGACAGGCACGAAAAGGCAAGGACAGGCACGAAAAGGCAAGGACAGGCACGAAAAGGCAAGGACAGGCACGAAAAGGCAAGGACAGGCACGAAAAGGCAAGGACAGGCACGGAAAGGCAAAGGACAGGCACGAAAGGCAAGGACAGGCACGAAAAGGCAAGGACAGGCACGAAAAGGCAAGGACAGGCACGAAAAGGCAAGGACAGGCACGAAAAGGCAAGGACAGGCACGAAAAGGCAAGGACAGGCACGAAAGGCAAGGACAGGCACGAAAGGCAAGGACAGCACGAAAAGGCAAGGACAGGCACGAAAAGGCAAGGACAGGCACGAAAAGGCAAGGACAGGCACGAAAAGGCAAGGACAGGCACGAAAAGGCAAGGACAGGCACGGAAAAGGCAAGGACAGGCACGAAAAGGCAAGGACAGGCACGAAAAGGCAAGGACAGGCACGAAAAAGGCAAGGACAGGCACGAAAAGGCAAGGACAGGCACGAAAGGCAAGGACAGGCACGAAAAGGCAAGGACAGGCACGAAAAGGCAAGGACAGGCACGAAAAGGCAAGGACAGGCACGAAAAGGCAAGGACAGGCACGAAAAGGCAAGGACAGGCACGAAAAGGCAAGGACAGCACGAAAAGGCAAGGACAGGCACGAAAAGGCAAGGACAGGCACGAAAAGGCAAGGACAGGCACGAAAAGGCAAGGACAGGCACGAAAAGGCAAGGACAGGCACGAAAAGGCAAGGACAGGCACGAAAGGCACGGAAAAGCAAGGACAGGCACGAAAAGGCAAGGAAGGCACGAAAAGGCAAGGACAGGCACGAAAAGGCAAGGACAGGCACGAAAAGGCAAGGACAGGCACGAAAAGGCAAGGACAGGCACGAAAAGGCAAGGACAGGCACGAAAAGGCAAGGACAGGCACGAAAAGGCAAGGACAGCACGAAAAGGCAAGGACAGGCACGAAAGGCAAGGACAGGCACGAAAAGGCAAGGACAGGCACGAAAAGGCAAGGACAGGCACGAAAAGGCAAGGACAGGCACGAAAAGGCAAGGGACAGGCACGAAAAGGCAAGGACAGGCACGAAAAGGCAAGGACAGGCACGAAAAGGCAAGGACAGGCCGAAAAGGCCAAGGACAGGCACGAAAAGGCAAGGACAGGCACGAAAAGGCAAGGACAGGCACGAAAAGGCAAGGACAGGCACGAAAAGGCAAGGACAGGCACGTAAAGGCAAGGACAGGCACGAAAGGCAAGGACAGGCACGAAAAGGCAAGGACAGGCACGAAAAGGCAAGGACAGGCACGAAAAGGCAAGGACAGGCACGAAAAGGCAAGGACAGGCACGAAAAGGCAAGGACAGGCACGAAAAGGCAAGGACAGGCACGAAAAGGCAAGGACAGGCACGAAAAGGCAAGGACAGGCACGAAAAGGCAAGGACAGGCACGAAAAGGCAAGGACAGGCACGAAAAGGCAAGGACAGGCACGAAAAGGCAAGGACAGGCAAGGACAGGCACGAAAAGGCAAGGACAGGCACGAAAAGGCAAGGACAGGCACGAAAAGGCAAGGACAGGCACGAAAAGGCAAGGACAGGCACGAAAAGGCAAGGACAGGCACGAAAAGGCAAGGACAGGCACGAAAAGGCAAGGACAGGCACGAAAAGGCAAGGACAGGCACGAAAAGGCAAGGACAGGCACGAAAAGGCAAGGACAGGCACGAAAAGGCAAGGACAGGCACGAAAAGGCAAGGACAGGCACGAAAAGGCAAGGACAGGCACGAAAAGGCAAGGACAGGCACGAAAAGGCAAGGACAGGCACGAAAAGGCAAGGACAGGCACGAAAAGGCAAGGACAGGCACGAAAAGGCAAGGACAGGCACGAAAAGGCAAGGACAGGCACGAAAAGGCAAGGACAGGCACGAAAAGGCAAGGACAGGCACGAAAAGGCAAGGACAGGCACGAAAAGGCAAGGACAGGCACGAAAAGGCAAGGACAGGCACGAAAAGGCAAGGACAGGCACGAAAAGGCAAGGACAGGCACGAAAAGGCAAGGACAGGCACGAAAAGGCAAGGACAGGCACGAAAAGGCAAGGACAGGCACGAAAAGGCAAGGACAGGCACGAAAAGGCAAGGACAGGCACGAAAAGGCAAGGACAGGCACGAAAAGGCAAGGACAGGCACGAAAAGGCAAGGACAGGCACGAAAAGGCAAGGACAGGCACGAAAAGGCAAGGACAGGCACGAAAAGGCAAGGACAGGCACGAAAAGGCAAGGACAGGCACGAAAAGGCAAGGACAGGCACGAAAAGGCAAGGACAGGCACGAAAAGGCAAGGACAGGCACGAAAAGGCAAGGACAGGCACGAAAAGGCAAGGACAGGCACGAAAAGGCAAGGACAGGCACGAAAAGGCAAGGACAGGCACGAAAAGGCAAGGACAGGCACGAAAAGGCAAGGACAGGCACGAAAAGGCAAGGACAGGCACGAAAAGGCAAGGACAGGCACGAAAAGGCAAGGACAGGCACGAAAGGCAAGGACAGGCACGAAAAGGCAAGGACAGGCACGAAAAGGCAAGGACAGGCACGAAAAGGCAAGGACAGGCACGAAAAGGCAAGGACAGGCACGAAAAGGCAAGGACAGGCACGAAAAGGCAAGGACAGGCAAGGACAGGCACGAAAAGGCAAGGACAGGCAAGGACAGGCACGAAAAGGCAAGGACAGGCAAGGACAGGCACGAAAATGCCAAGGACAGGCAAGGACAGGCACGAAAAGCAAGGACAGGCAAGGACAGGCACGAAAAGGCAAGGACAGGCAAGGACAGGCACGAAAAGGCAAGGACAGGCAAGGACAGCCACGAAAAGGCAAGGACAGGCAAGGACAGGCACGAAAAGGCAAGGACAGGCAAGGACAGGCACGAAAAGGCAAGGACAGGCAAGGACAGGCACGAAAAGGCAAGGACAGGCAAGGACAGCACGAAAAAGGCCAAGGACAGGCAGGCAGCACGAAAAGGCAAGGACAGGCAAGGACAGGCACGAAAAGGCAAGGACAGGCAAGGACAGGCACGAAAAGGCAAGGACAGGCAAGGACAGGCACGAAAAGGCAAGGACAGGCAAGGACAGGCACGAAAAGGCAAGGACAGGCAAGGACAGGCACGAAAAGGCAAGGACAGGCAAGGACAGGCACGAAAAGGCAAGGACAGGCAAGGACAGGCACGAAAAGGCAAGGACAGGCAAGGACAGGCACGAAAAGGCAAGGACAGGCAAGGACAGGCACGAAAAGGCAAGGACAGCAAGGACAGGCACGAAAAGGCAAGGACAGGCAAGGACAGGCACGAAAAGGCAAGGACAGGCAAGGACAGGCACGAAAATGCAAGGACAGGCAAGGACAGGCACGAAAAGGCACGAACAGGCAAGGACAGGCACGAACAGGCAAGGACAGGCAAGGACAGGCACGAACAGGCAAGGACAGGCAAGGACAGGCACGAAAAGGCACGAACAGGCAAGGACAGGCACGAAAAGGCACGAACAGGCAAGGACAGGCACGAACAGGCACGAACAGGCAAGGACAGGCACGAAAAGGCACGAACAGGCAAGGACAGGCACGAAAAGGCACGAACAGGCAAGGACAGGCACGAACAGGCACGAACAGGCAAGGACAGGCATGAAAAGGCACGAACAGGCAAGGACAGGCACGAACAGGCAAGGACAGGCAAGGACAGGCACGAAAAGGCAAGGACAGGCAAGGACAGGCACGAAAAGGCAAGGACAGGCAAGGACAGGCACGAAAAGGCAAGGACAGGCAAGGACAGGCACGAACAGGCACGAACAGGCAAGGACAGGCACGAAAAGGCACGAACAGGCAAGGACAGGCACGAAAAGGCACGAACAGGCAAGGACAGGCACGAACAGGCACGAACAGGCAAGGACAGGCACGAAAAGGCACGAACAGGCAAGGACAGGCACGAACAGGCAAGGACAGGCAAGGACAGGCACGAAAAGGCACGAACAGGCAAGGACAGGCACGAAAAGGCACGAACAGGCAAGGACAGGCACGAACAGGCACGAACAGGCAAGGACAGGCACGAAAAGGCACGAACAGGCAAGGACAGGCACGAAAAGGCACGAACAGGCAAGGACAGCACGAACAGGCACGAACAGGCAAGGACAGGCACGAAAAGGCACGAACAGGCAAGGACAGGCACGAACAGGCAAGGACAGGCAAGGACAGGCACGAAAAGCACGAACAGGCAAGGACAGGCACGAAAAGGCACGAACAGGCAAGGACAGGCACGAACAGGCACGAACAGGCAAGGACAGGCACGAAAAGGCACGAACAGGCAAGGACAGGCACGAACAGGCACGAACAGGCAAGGACAGGCACGAACAGGCACGAACAGGCAAGGACAGGCACGAAAAGGCAAGGACAGGCAAGGACAGGCACGAAAAGGCAAGGACAGGCAAGGACAGGCACGAAAAGGCAAGGACAGGCAAGGACAGGCACGAAAAGGCAAGGACAGGCACGAACAGGCACGAACAGGCAAGGACAGGCACGAACAGGCACGAACAGGCACGAACAGGCACGAACAGGCACGAACAGGCACGAACAGGCACGAACAGGCACGAACAGGCACGAACAGGCACGAACAGGCAAGGACAGGCACGAAAAGGCACGAACAGGCAAGGACAGGCACGAACAGGCACGAACAGGCAAGGACAGGCACGAAAAGGCACGAACAGGCAAGGACAGGCACGAACAGGCAAGGACAGGCAAGGACAGGCACGAACAGGCAAGGACAGGCAAGGACAGGCACGAAAAGGCACGAAGAGGCAAGGACAGGCACGAAAAGGCACGAACAGGCAAGGACAGGCAACCGAACAGGCACGACGAACAGGCAAGGACAGGCACGAAAAGGCACGAACAGGCAAGGACAGGCACGAAAAGGCACGAACAGGCAAGGACAGGCACGAACAGGCACGAACAGGCAAGGACAGGCACGAAAAGGCACGAACAGGCAAGGACAGGCACGAACAGGCAAGGACAGGCAAGGACAGGCACGAAAAGGCACGAACAGGCAAGGACAGGCACGAAAAGGCACGAACAGGCAAGGACAGGCACGAACAGGCACGAACAGGCAAGGACAGGCACGAAAAGGCACGAACAGGCAAGGACAGGCACGAACAGGCACGAACAGGCAAGGACAGGCACGAACAGGCACGAACAGGCACGAACAGGCACGAACAGGCAAGGACAGGCACGAACAGGCACGAACAGGCACGAACAGGCACGAACAGGCACGAACAGGCACGAACAGGCAAGGACAGGCACGAACAGGCACGAACAGGCAAGGACAGGCACGAACAGGCACGAACAGGCACGAACAGGCACGAACCAGGCAAGGACAGGCACGAACAGGCACGAACAGGCACGAACAGGCACGAACAGGCAAGGACAGGCACGAACAGGCACGAACAGGCACGAACAGGCACGAACAGGCACGAACAGGCACGAACAGGCAAGGACAGGCACGAACAGGCACGAACAGGCACGAACAGGCACGAACAGGCAAGGACAGGCACGAACAGGCACGAACAGGCACGAACAGGCACGAACAGGCAAGGACAGGCACGAACAGGCACGAACAGGCACGAACAGGCACGAACAGGCAAGGACAGGCACGAACAGGCACGAACAGGCACGAACAGGCACGAACAGGCACGAACAGGCACGAACAGGCACGAACAGGCACGAACAGGCACGAACAGGCACGAACAGGCAAGGACAGGCACGAACAGGCACGAACAGGCACGAACAGGCACGAACAGGCAAGGACAGGCACGAACAGGCACGAACAGGCACGAACTGGCACGAACAGGCAAGGACAGGCACGAACAGGCACGAACAGGCACGAACAGGCACGAACAGGCAAGGACAGGCACGAACAGGCACGAACAGGCACGAACAGGCACGAACAGGCACGAACAGGCACGAACAGGCAAGGACAGGCACGAACAGGCACGAACAGGCACGAACAGGCACGAACAGGCACGAACAGGCACGAACAGGCAAGGACAGGCACGAACAGGCACGAACAGGCACGAACAGGCACGAACAGGCAAGGACAGGCACGAACAGGCACGAACAGGCACGAACAGGCACGAACAGGCAAGGACAGGCACGAACAGGCACGAACAGGCACGAACAGGCACGAACAGGCACGAACAGGCACGAACAGGCACGAACAGGCACGAACAGGCACGAACAGGCAAGGACAGGCACGAACAGGCACGAACAGGCAAGGACAGGCACGAACAGGCACGACAGGCACGAACAGGCACGAACAGCAAGGACAGGCACGAACAGGCAAGGACAGGCACGAACAGGCAAGGAACAGGCACGAACAGGCACGAACAGGCACGAACAGGCACGAACAGGCAAGGACAGGCACGAACAGGCACGAACAGGCACGAACAGGCACGAACAGGCACGAACAGGCACGAACAGGCAAGGACAGGCACGAACAGGCACGAACAGGCACGAACTGGCACGAACAGGCAAGGACAGGCACGAACAGGCAAGAACAGGCACGAACAGGCACGAACAGGAAAGGACAGGCACGAACAGGCACGAACAGGCACGAACAGGCACGAACAGGCACGAACAGGCACGAACAGGCACGAACAGGCACGAACAGGCACGAACAGGCACGAACAGGCACGAACAGGCACGAACAGGCACGAACAGGCACGAACAGGCCACGAACAGGCACGAACAGGCACGAACAGGCTACGAACAGGCACGAACAGGCACGAACAGGCACGAACAGGCACGAACAGGCAAGGACAGGCACGAACAGGCACGAACAGGCACGAACAGGCACGAACAGGCAAGGACAGGCACGAACAGGCACGAACAGGCACGAACAGGCAAGGACAGGCACGAACAGGCACGAACAGGCACGAACAGGCACGAACAGGCACGAACAGGCACGAACAGGCACGAACAGGCACGAACAGGCACGAACAGGCACGAACAGGCACGAACAGGCACGAACAGGCACGAACAGGCACGAACAGGCACGAACAGGCAAGGACAGGCACGAACAGGCACGAACAGGCACGAACAGGCACGAACAGGCACGAACAGGCACGAACAGGCACGAACAGGCTACGAACAGGCACGAACAGGCACGAACAGGCACGAACAGGCACGAACAGGCAAGGACAGGCACGAACAGGCACGAACAGGCACGAACAGGCACGAACAGGCACGAACAGGCACGAACAGGCACGAACAGGCACGAACAGGCAAGGACAGGCACGAACAGGCACGAACAGGCAAGGACAGGCACGAACAGGCACGAACAGGCACGAACAGGCACGAACAGGCAAGGACAGCACGAACAGGCAGGCCAAGAACAGGCACGAACAGGCACGAACAGGCACGAACAGCACGAACAGGCAAGGACAGGCACGAACAGGCACGAACAGGCACGAAACAGGCACGAACAGGCACGAACAGGCACGAACAGGCAAGGACAGGCACGAAACAGGCACGAACAGGCACGAACTGGCACGGAACAGGCAAGGACAGGCACGAACAGGCACGAACAGGCACGAACAGGCACGAACAGGATAAGGACAGGCACGAACAGGCACGAACAGGCACGAACAGGCACGAACCAGGCACGAACAGGCACGAACAGGCTACGAACAGGCACGAACAGGCACGAACAGGCACGAACAGGCACGAACAGGCACGAACAGGCACGAACAGGCACGAACAGGCACGAACAGGCACGAACAGGCACGAACAGGCACGAACAGGCACGAACAGGCACGAACAGGCACGAACAGGCACGAACAGGCACGAACAGGCACGAACAGGCACGAACAGGCACGAACAGGCAAGGACAGGCCGAACAGGCACGAACAGGCACGAACAGGCACGAACAGGCAAGGACAGGCACGAACAGGCACGAACAGGCACGAACAGGCACGAACAGGCAAGGACAGGCACGAACAGGCACGAACAGGCACGAACAGGCACGAACAGGCACGAACAGGCACGAACAGGCACGAACAGGCACGAACAGGCACGAACAGGCACGAACAGGCACGAACAGGCACGAACAGGCACGAACAGGCACGAACAGGCACGAACAGGCACGAACAGGCACGAACAGGCACGAACAGGCAAGGACAGGCACGAACAGGCACGAACAGGCACGAACAGGCACGAACAGGCACGAACAGGCACGAAAAGGCACGAAAAGGCACGAACAGGCAAGGACAGGCACGAACAGGCACGAACAGGCACGAACAGGCACGAACAGGCAAGGACAGGCACGAACAGGCACGAACAGGCACGAACAGGCACGAACAGGCAAGGACAGGCACGAACAGGCACGACAGGCACGAACAGGCACGAACAGGCACGAACAGGCTACGAACAGGCACGAACAGGCACGAACAGGCACGAACAGGCACGAACAGGCACGAAACAGGCACGAACAGGCACGAACAGGCAAGGACAGGCACGAACAGGCACGAACAGGCACGAACAGGCACGAACAGGCACGAACAGGCACGAACAGGCACGAACAGGCAAGGACAGGCACGAACAGGCACGAACAGGCACGAACAGGCACGAACAGGCACGAACAGGCACGAAAAGGCACGAAAAGGCACGAACAGGCAAGGACAGGCACGAACAGGCACGAACAGGCACGAACAGGCACGAACAGGCAAGACAGGCACGAACAGGCACGAACAGGCACGAACAGGCACGAACAGGCAAGGACAGGCACGAACAGGCACGAACAGGCACGAACAGGCACGAACAGGCACGAACAGGCACGAACAGGCACGAACAGGCACGAACAGGCACGAACAGGCACGAACAGGCACGAACAGGCACGAACAGGCACGAACAGGCACGAACAGGCAAGGACAGGCACGAACAGGCACGAACAGGCACGAACAGGCACGAACAGGCACGAACAGGCACGAACAGGCACGAACAGGCACGAACAGGCACGAACAGGCACGAACAGGCACGAACAGGCACGAACAGGCAAGAACAGGCACGAACAGGCACGAACAGGCACGAACAGGCACGAACAGGCACGAACAGGCACGAACAGGCACGAACAGGCACGAACAGGCACGAACAGGCACGAACAGGCAAGACAGGCACGAACAGGCACGAACAGGCACGAACAGGCACGAACAGGCACGAACAGGCACGAACAGGCACGAACAGGCACGAACAGGCACGAACAGGCACGAACAGGCACGAACAGGCACGAACAGGCACGAACAGGCACGAACAGGCACGAACAGGCACGAACAGCACGAACAGGCACGAACAGGCACGAACAGGCACGAACAGGCACGAACAGGCACGAACAGGCACGAACAGGCACGAACAGGCACGAACAGGCACGAACAGGCAAGGACAGGCACGAACAGGCACGAACAGGCAAGGACAGGCACGAACAGGCACGAACAGGCACGAACAGGCACGAACAGGCACGAACAGGCACGAAAAGGCACGAAAAGGCACGAACAGGCAAGGACAGGCACGAACAGGCACGAACAGGCACGAACAGGCACGAACAGGCAAGGACAGGCACGAACAGGCACGAACAGGCACGAACAGGCACGAACAGGCAAGGACAGGCACGAACAGGCACGAACAGGCACGAACAGGCACGAACAGGCAAGGACAGGCACGAACAGGCACGAACAGGCACGAACAGGCACGAACAGGCAAGGACAGGCACGAACAGGCACGAACAGGCACGAACAGGCACGAACAGGCACGAACAGGCACGAACAGGCACGAACAGGCACGAACAGGCACGAACAGGCACGAACAGGCACGAACAGGCACGAACAGGCACGAACAGGCACGAACAGGCACGAACAGGCACGAACAGGCACGAACAGGCACGAACAGGCACGAACAGGCACGAACAGGCACGAACAGGCACGAACAGGCACGAACAGGCACGAACAGGCACGAACAGGCACGAACAGGCACGAACAGGCACGACAGGCACGAACAGGCACGAACAGGCAAGGACAGGCACGAACAGGCACGAACAGGCACGAACAGGCACGAACAGGCACGAACAGGCACGAACAGGCACGAACAGGCACGACAGGCACGAACAGGCACGAACAGGCACGAACAGGCACGAACAGGCACGAACAGGCACGAACAGGCACGAACAGGCACGAACAGGCACGAACAGGCACGAACAGGCACGAACAGGCACGAACAGGCACGAACAGGCACGAACAGGCACGAACAGGCACGAACAGGCACGAACAGGCACGAACAGGCACGAACAGGCACGAACAGCACGAACAGGCACGAACAGGCACGAACAGGCACGAACAGGCACGAACAGGCACGAACAGGCACGAACAGGCACGAACAGGCACGAACAGGCACGAACAGGCACGAACAGGCACGAACAGGCACGACAGGCACGAACAGGCACGAACAGGCACGAACAGGCACGAACAGGCACGAACAGGCACGAACAGGCACGAACAGGCAGAACAGGCACGAACAGGCACGAACAGGCACGAACAGGCACGAACAGGCACGAACAGGCACGAACAGGCACGAACAGGCACGGACAGGCACGAACAGGCACGAACAGGCTACGAACAGGCACGAACAGGCACGAACAGGCACGAACAGGCACGAACAGGCACGAACAGGCACGAACAGGCACGAACAGGCACGAACAGGCACGAACAGGCACGAACAGGCACGAACAGGCACGAACAGGCACGAACAGGCACGAACAGGCACGAACAGGCAAGGACAGGCACGGAACAGGCACGAACAGGCACGAACAGGCACGAACAGGCACGAACAGGCACGAAACAGGCACGAACAGGCACGAACAGGCACGAACAGGCACGAACAGGCAAGGAACAGGCTACGAACAGGCACGAACAGGCACGAACAGGCACGGACAGGCACGAACAGCACGAACAGGCACGAACAGGCACGAACAGGCACGAACAGGCACGAACAGGCACGAACAGGCACGAACAGGCACGAACAGGCAAGACAGGCACGAACAGGCACGAACAGGCACGAACAGGCACGAACAGGCACGAACAGGCACGAACAGGCACGAACAGGCACGGAAAAGCACGAACAGCACGCCAGGCAGAAACAGCACGAACAGGCAAGGACAGGCACGAACAGGCACGAACAGGCACGAACAGGCACGAACAGGCACGAACAGGAACGAACAGGCACGAACAGCACGCCAGGCACGAACAGGCAACGAAACAGGCACGAACAGGCACGAACAGGCACGACAGGCACGAACAGGCACGAACAGGCACGAACAGGCACGACAGCACGAACAGGCACGAACAGGCACGAACAGGCACGAACGGCACGAACAGGCACGGACAGGCACGAACAGGCACGAACAGGCACGAACAGGCACGAACAGGCTACGACCAGCACGAACAGGCACGACAGGCACGAACAGGCTACGAACAGGCACGGAACAGGCACGAACAGGCACGAAACATGCACGAACAGGCACGAACAGGCACGAACAGCACGAACAGGCACGAACAGGCACGAAAAGGCACGGAACAGGCACGAACAGGCACGAACAGGCACGAACAGGCACGAACAGGCACGAACAGGCACGAACAGGCAAGGAACAGGCACGAACAGGCACGAACAGCAATGACAGCACGAACAGGCACGAACAGGCACGAAACAGGCACGAACAGGCACGAACAGGCACGAACAGGCACGAACAGGCACGAACAGGCAAGGACAGCACGAACAGGCAGAACAGGCAAGGACAGGCACGAACAGGCACGAACAGGCACGAACAGGCACGAACAGGCCACGAAAAGGCACGAACAGGCAAGGACAGGCCTACGAACAGGCACGAACAGGCACGAACAGGCACGAACAGCAAGGACAGCACGGAACAGGCACGAACAGGCACACGAACAGGCACGAACAGGCACGAACAGGCACGAACAGGCACGAACAGGCACGAACATGGCACGAACAGGCAAGGACAGGCACGAACAGGCACGAACAGGCACGAAAGGCACGAACAGGCACGAACAGGCACGAACAGGCACGAACAGGCACGAACAGGCACGAACAGGCACGAACAGCACGAACAGGCACGAACAGGCAAGGACAGGCACGAACAGGCACGAACAGGCACGAACAGGCACGAACAGCACGAACAGGCACGAACAGGCACCGAACAGGCACGAACAGGCACGAACAGGCACGAACAGGCACGAACAGGCACGAACAGGCACGAACAGGCAAGGAC
This sequence comes from Closterium sp. Naga37s-1, assembly GCA_947471745.1. Taxonomy (NCBI): domain Eukaryota; kingdom Viridiplantae; phylum Streptophyta; class Zygnematophyceae; order Desmidiales; family Closteriaceae; genus Closterium; species Closterium sp. Naga37s-1. The sequence continues at coordinate 3,787,460 of CANJKZ010000024.1, forward strand.
AGGCACGAACAGGCACGAACAGGCACGAACAGGCACGAACAGGCACGAACAGGCACGAACAGGCACGAACAGGCAAGGACAGGCACGAACAGGCACGAACAGGCACGAACAGGCACGAACAGGCACGAACAGGCACGAACAGGCACGAACAGGCACGAACAGGCACGAACAGGCACGAACAGGCACGAACAGGCACGAACAGGCAAGACAGGCTACGAAACAGGCACGAACAGGCACGAACAGGCACGAACAGGCACGAACAGGCACGAACAGGCACGAACAGGCACGAACAGGCACGAACAGGCACGAACAGGCACGAACAGGCACGAACAGGCACGAACAGGCACGAACAGGCACGAACAGGCACGAACAGGCACGAACAGGCACGAACAGGCACGAACAGGCACGAACAGGCACGAACAGGCACGAACAGGCACGAACAGGCACGAACAGGCACGAACAGGCACGAACAGGCAAGAACAGGCACGAACAGGCACGAACAGGCACGAACAGGCACGAACAGGCACGAACAGGCACGAACAGGCACGACAGGCACGAACAGGCACGAACAGGCAAGGAACAGGCACGAACAGGCACGAACATGCACGAACAGCACGAACAGGCACGAACAGCAAGGAACAGGCACGAACAGCACGAACAGGCACGAAAGGCACGAACAGGCACGAACAGCACGAACAGGCCACGAACAGGCACGAACAGGCACGAACAGGCACGAACAGGCACGAACAGGCACGAACAGGCACGAACAGGCACGAACAGGCACGAACAGGCACGAACAGGGCACGAACAGGCACGAACAGGCACGAACAGGCACGAACAGGCACGAACAGGCACGAACAGGCACGAACAGGCACGAACAGGCACGAACAGGCACGAACAGGCTACGAACAGGCACGAACAGGCACGAACAGGCACGGAACAGGCACGAACAGCACGAACAGGCACGAACAGGCTACGAACAGGCACGAACAGGCACGAAACAGGCTACGAACAGGCACGAACAGGCACGAACAGGCACGAACAGGCCCACGAACAGGCTACGAACAGGCACGAACAGGCCTACGAACAGGCACGAACAGGCACGAACAGGCACGAACAGGCACGAACAGGCACGAACAGGCACGAACAGGCACGAACAGGCACGAACAGGCACGAACAGGCACGAACAGGCACGAACAGGCACGAACAGGCACGAACAGGCAAGGACAGGCACGAACAGGCACGAACAGGCACGAACAGGCACGAACAGGCAAGGACAGGCACGAACAGGCACGAACAGGCACGAACAGGCACGAACAGGCACGAACAGGCACGAACAGGCACGAACAGGCACGAACAGGCACGAACAGGCACGAACAGGCACGAACAGGCACGAACAGGCACGAACAGGCACGAACAGGCAAGGACAGGCACGAACAGGCACGAACAGGCACGAACAGGCACGAACAGGCACGAACAGGCACGAACAGGCACGAACAGGCACGAACAGGCACGAACAGGCACGAACAGGCAAGGACAGGCACGAACAGGCACGAACAGGCACGAACAGGCAAGGACAGGCACGAACAGGCACGAACAGGCACGAACAGGCACGAACAGGCAAGGACAGGCACGAACAGGCACGAACAGGCACGAACAGGCACGAACAGGCACGAACAGGCACGAACAGGCACGAACAGGCACGAACAGGCACGAACAGGCACGAACAGGCAGAACAGGCAAGACAGGCACGAACAGGCACGAACAGGCACGAACAGGCACGAACAGGCACGAACAGGCACGAACAGGCACGAACAGGCACGAACAGGCACGAACAGGCACGAACAGGCAAGGACAGGCACGAACAGGCACGAACAGGCTACGAACAGGCACGAACAGGCACGAACAGGCACGAACAGGCACGAACAGGCACGAACAGGCACGAACAGGCACGAACAGGCACGAACAGGCACGAACAGGCACGAACAGGCACGAACAGGCACGAACAGGCACGAACAGGCACGAAAGGCACGAACAGGCACGAACAGGCACGAACAGGCACGAACAGGCACGAACAGGCACGAACAGGCACGAACAGGCACGAACAGGCACGAACAGGCAAGGACAGGCACGAACAGGCACGAACAGGCACGAACAGGCACGAACAGGCACGAACAGGCACGAACAGGCACGAACAGGCACGACAGGCACGAACAGGCACGAACAGGCACGAACAGGCACGAACAGGCACGAACAGGCCACGAACAGGCACGAACAGGCACGACAGGCACGGAACAGGCACGAACAGCACGAACAGGCAAGGACAGGCACGAACAGGCACGAACAGGCACGAACAGGCAAGAACAGGCACGAACAGGCACGAACAGGCACGAACAGGCACGAACAGGCACGAACAGGCACGAACAGGCACGAACAGGCACGAACAGGCACGAAAGGCACGAACAGGCACGAACAGGCACGAACAGGCACGAACAGGCACGAACAGGCACGGACAGGCACGAACAGGCACGAACAGGCACGAACAGGCACGAACAGGCACGAAACAGGCACGAACAGGCACGAACAGGCACGAACAGGCACGAACAGGCACGAAACAGGCACGAAACAGGCACGAACAGGCACGAACAGGCACGAACAGGCACGAACAGCACGAACAGGCACGAACAGGCACGAACAGGCACGAACAGGCACGAACAGGCACGAACAGGCACGAACAGGCACGAACAGGCACGAACAGGCACGAACAGGCACGAACAGGCAACGAACAGGCAAGGACAGGCACGAACAGGCACGAACAGGCACGAAAGGCACGAACAGGCACGAACAGGCACGAACAGGCACGAACAGGCACGAACAGGCACGAACAGGCACGAACAGGCACGAACAGGCACGAACAGGCAAGGACAGGCACGAACAGGCACGAACAGGCACGAACAGGCACGAACAGGCACGAACAGGCACGAACAGGCACGAACAGGCACGAACAGGCACGAACAGGCACGAACAGGCACGAACAGGCACGAACAGGCACGAACAGGCACGAACAGGCACGAACAGGCACGAACAGGCACGAACAGGCAAGGACAGGCACGAACAGGCACGAACAGGCACGAACAGGCACGAACAGGCACGAACAGGCACGAACAGGCACGAACAGGCAAGGACAGGCACGAACAGGCACGAACAGGCACGAACAGGCACGAACAGGCACGAACAGGCACGAACAGGCACGAACAGGCAAGGACAGGCACGAACAGGCACGAACAGGCACGAACAGGCACGAACAGGCAAGGACAGGCACGAACAGGCACGAACAGGCACGAACAGGCACGAACAGGCACGAACAGGCACGAACAGGCACGAACAGGCACGAACAGGCACGAACAGGCACGAACAGGCACGAACAGGCACGAACAGGCACGAACAGGCACGAACAGGCACGAACAGGCAAGGACAGGCACGAACAGGCACGAACAGGCACGAACAGGCACGAACAGGCACGAACAGGCACGAACAGGCACGAACAGGCACGAACAGGCACGAACAGGCACGAACAGGCAAGGACAGGCACGAACAGGCACGAACAGGCACGAACAGGCAAGGACAGGCACGAACAGGCACGAACAGGCACGAACAGGCACGAACAGGCAAGGACAGGCACGAACAGGCACGAACAGGCACGAACAGGCACGAACAGGCACGAACAGGCACGAACAGGCACGAACAGGCACGAACAGGCACGAACAGGCAAGGACAGGCACGAACAGGCACGAACAGGCACGAAAGGCACGAACAGGCACGAACAGGCACGAACAGGCACGAACAGGCACGAACAGGCACGAACAGGCACGAACAGGCACGAACAGGCACGAACAGGCAAGGACAGGCACGAACAGGCACGAACAGGCACGAACAGGCACGAACAGGCACGAACAGGCACGAACAGGCACGAACAGGCACGAACAGGCACGAACAGGCACGAACAGGCACGAACAGGCACGAACAGGCACGAACAGGCACGAACAGGCACGAACAGGCACGAACAGGCACGAACAGGCACGAACAGGCACGAACAGGCACGAACAGGCACGAACAGGCACGAACAGGCACGAACAGGCAAGGACAGGCACGAACAGGCACGAACAGGCACGAACAGGCACGAACAGGCACGAACAGGCACGAACAGGCACGAACAGGCACGAACAGGCACGAACAGGCACGAACAGGCACGAACAGGCACGAACAGGCACGAACAGGCACGAACAGGCACGAACAGGCACGAACAGGCACGAACAGGCACGAACAGGCACGAACAGGCAAGGACAGGCACGAACAGGCACGAACAGGCACGAACAGGCACGAACAGGCACGAACAGGCACGAACAGGCAAGGACAGGCACGAACAGGCACGAACAGGCACGAACAGGCACGAACAGGCACGAACAGGCACGAACAGGCACGAACAGGCACGAACAGGCACGAACAGGCACGAACAGGCAAGGACAGGCACGAACAGGCACGAACAGGCACGAACAGGCACGAACAGGCACGAACAGGCACGAACAGGCACGAACAGGCACGAACAGGCACGAACAGGCACGAACAGGCACGAACAGGCACGAACAGGCACGAACAGGCACGAACAGGCACGAACAGGCACGAACAGGCACGAACAGGCACGAACAGGCACGAACAGGCACGAACAGGCACGAACAGGCACGAACAGGCACGAACAGGCACGAACAGGCACGAACAGGCACGAACAGGCACGAACAGGCACGAACAGGCACGAACAGGCAAGGACAGGCACGAACAGGCACGAACAGGCACGAACAGGCACGAACAGGCACGAACAGGCAAGGACAGGCACGAACAGGCACGAACAGGCACGAACAGGCACGAACAGGCACGAACAGGCACGAACAGGCACGAACAGGCACGAACAGGCACGAACAGGCACGAACAGGCAAGGACAGGCAAGGACAGGCACGAACAGGCACGAACAGGCACGAACAGGCACGAACAGGCACGAACAGGCAAGGACAGGCACGAACAGGCACGAACAGGCACGAACAGGCACGAACAGGCACGAACAGGCACGAACAGGCACGAACAGGCACGAACAGGCACGAACAGGCACGAACAGGCAAGGACAGGCACGAACAGGCACGAACAGGCACGAACAGGCACGAACAGGCACGAACAGGCACGAACAGGCACGAACAGGCACGAACAGGCACGAACAGGCACGAACAGGCACGAACAGGCACGAACAGGCACGAACAGGCACGAACAGGCACGAACAGGCAAGGACAGGCACGAACAGGCACGAACAGGCACGAACAGGCACGAACAGGCACGAACAGGCACGAACAGGCACGAACAGGCAAGGACAGGCACGAACAGGCACGAACAGGCACGAACAGGCACGAACAGGCACGAACAGGCACGAACAGGCACGAACAGGCACGAACAGGCACGAATAGGCACGAACAGGCACGAACAGGCAAGGACAGGCACGAACAGGCACGAACAGGCACGAACAGGCACGAACAGGCACGAACAGGCACGAACAGGCACGAACAGGCAAGGACAGGCACGAACAGGCACGAACAGGCACGAACAGGCAAGGACAGGCACGAACAGGCACGAACAGGCACGAACAGGCACGAACAGGCACGAACAGGCAAGGACAGGCACGAACAGGCACGAACAGGCACGAACAGGCACGAACAGGCACGAACAGGCACGAACAGGCACGAACAGGCACGAACAGGCACGAACAGGCAACGGAACAGGCAACAGGCACGACAGGCAAGGACAGGCACGAACAGGCACGAACAGGCACGAACAGGCACGAACAGGCACGAACAGGCACGAACAGGCATACGAACAGGCACGAACAGGCACGAACAGGCACGAACAGGCAAGGACAGGCACGAACAGGCACGAACAGGCACGAACAGGCAAGGACAGGCACGAACAGGCACGAACAGGCACGAACAGGCACGAAAAGGCACGAAACAGGCAAAGGACAGGCACGAACAGGCACGAAACAGGCACGAACAGGCACGAACAGGCACGAACAGGCACGAACAGTCACGAATCACAGGCACGAACAGGCACGAACAGGCACGAACAGGCACGAACAGGCACGAACAGGCACGAACAGGCACGAACAGGCACGAACAGGCACGAACAGGCACGAACAGGCAAGGACATACGGACCTACCTGCCCGTTGCTCCCAAACCGCACGTCCGTGCTCTGCAGCAGCCCTGGTTGCTGCATGCTATGCACCCTCACCCCCTCCTCCATAAGCAAGCCCCGCGCCTGCAGAGCAGGGGAGTGGCATCAGAACGAGAGGCATGGGGATGGGAGTGCGAGTGTGAGAAAGGATGGGCTGTTGCATGCTATGCACCCTCACCCCCTCCTCCATGAGCAAGCCCCTAGACTGCTCAGGCAAGAGAAGACATGCACAGGAGAGCGGCATGGGGATGGCAGGTCGAGTGTGAGTCAACAAGGTAATGAGGCGCCTCAAAAGCCCAGAGCCTGCTCAGACAAGAGAAGAAATGCAGAGGAGAGTGGCATGGGGATGGCATGGCAGTTCGAGTGTGAGACAAGACGGGTTTCTGCAAGCTGTGCACCCTCACGCCCTGCTCCTAAATGACCGATCCCTGGGTCAGGTCAGCATGGTTACACTCACCACGTCCTCAGATGTGTCGTTGCCATTGAGCGTGCGACCCACTTGAGCCAATTGCTGGGCCAGGCGAAGAGCGTCCTCTGATGGTCTCAATATGCACACGTATGGTCTCATGGATGGTCCTCTGATGTTTCATGAGGCCGGCACGTATGGCGTGGCATGTGGGGTATGGCATGTGGCATGTGGGGTATGGCATGTGGCATGTGGGGTATGGCATGTGGCATGTGGGGTATGGCATGTGGCATGTATAAGCTCACCGGGTCGTCAGACGTATCATTGCCATTGAACGTGCGACCCACTTGAGCCAACTCATGGAAGTGCGCCCATCCCATCCCATCCCATCCCATCCCATCCCATCCCATCCCATCCCATCCCATCCCATCCCATCCCATCCCATCCTCCCATCCCATCCCATCCCATCCCATCCCATCCCATCCCATCCCATCCCATCCCATCCCATCCCATCCCATCCCATCCCATCCCATCCCATCCCATCCCATCCCATCCCATCCCATCCCATCCCATCCCATCCCATCCCATCCCATCCCATCCCATCCCATCCCATCCCATCCCATCCCATCCCATCCCATCCCATCCCATCCCATCCCATCCCACCCCACCCCACCCCATCCCATCCCATCCCATCCCATCCCATCCCATCCCATCCCATCCCATCCCATCCCAACCCATCCCATCCCACCCCATCCCATCCCATCCCATCCCATCCCATCCCATCCCATCCCATCCCATCCCATCCCATCCCATCCCATCCCATCCCATCCCATCCCATCCCATCCCATCCCATCCCATCCCATCCCATCCCATCCCATGGACATATGCTGAAAGGTTGACATGGAAACTCACTGGGTCGTCAGATGCATCGTTGCCATTGAACGTGCGTCCCACTTGAGCGAGCTGCTGGGCCAGTCGAACAGCGTCCTCTATGTGTGGGCAGGGGAGTGAGCGTGTATGGGATGGCATGGCATGATTCTCTGAGTTGACTCGGAAACTAACTTTAGACAGCTGCTGGGCCAGCCGAACAGCGTCCTCTGATGGTGCCTGTATGTGTGGGCAGGGGAGTGAGCGTGTATGGGATGGCATGGCATGATTCTCTGAGTTGACTCGGAAACTAACTTTAGACAGCTGCTGGGCCAGCCGAACAGCGTCCTCTGATGGTGCCTGTGCGTGTGGGCAGGGGAGTGAGCGTGTATGGGATGGCATGGCATGATTCTCTGAGTTGACTCGGAAACTAACTTTAGACAGCTGATGGGCCAGCCGAACAGCGTCCTCTGATGGTGCCTGTATGTGTGGGCAGGGGAGTGAGCGTGTATGGGATGGCATGGCATGATTCTCTGAGTTGACTCGGAAACTAACTTTAGACAGCTGCTGGGCCAGCCGAACAGCGTCCTCTGATGGTGCCTGTGCGTGTGGGCAGGGGAGTGAGCGTGTATGGGATGGCATGGCATGATTCTCTGAGTTGACTCGGAAACTAACTTTAGACAGCTGCTGGGCCAGCCGAACAGCGTCCTCTGATGGTGCCTGTATGTGTGGGCAGGGGAGTGAGCGTGTATGGGATGGCATGGCATGATTCTCTGAGTTGACTCGGAAACTAACTTTAGACAGCTGCTGGGCCAGCCGAACAGCGTCCTCTGATGGTGCCTGTGCGTGTGGGCAGGGGAGTGAGCGTGTATGGGATGGCATGGCATGATTCTCTGAGTTGACTCGGAAACTAACTTTAGACAGCTGATGGGCCAGCCGAACAGCGTCCTCTGATGGTGCCTGTATGTGTGGGCAGGGGAGTGAGCGTGTATGGGATGGCATGGCATGATTCTCTGAGTTGACTCGGAAACTAACTTTAGACAGCTGCTGGGCCAGCCGAACAGCGTCCTCTGATGGTGCCTGTGCGTGTGGGCAGGGGAGTGAGCGTGTATGGGATGGCATGGCATGATTCTCTGAGTTGACTCGGAAACTAACTTTAGACAGCTGCTGGGCCAGCCGAACAGCGTCCTCTGATGGTGCCTGTATGTGTGGGCAGGGGAGTGAGCGTGTATGGGATGGCATGGCATGATTCTCTGAGTTGACTCGGAAACTAACTTTAGACAGCTGCTGGGCCAGCCGAACAGCGTCCTCTGATGGTGCCTGTGCGTGTGGGCAGGGGAGTGAGCGTGTATGGGATGGCATGGCATGATTCTCTGAGTTGACTCGGAAACTAACTTTAGACAGCTGCTGGGCCAGCCGAACAGCGTCCTCTGATGGTGCCTGTATGTGTGGGCAGGGGAGTGAGCGTGTATGGGATGGCATGGCATGATTCTCTGAGTTGACTCGGAAACTAACTTTAGACAGCTGCTGGGCCAGCCGAACAGCGTCCTCTGATGGTGCCTGTATGTGTGGGCAGGGGAGTGAGCGTGTATGGGATGGCATGGCATGATTCTCTGAGTTGACTCGGAAACTAACTTTAGACAGCTGCTGGGCCAGCCGAACAGCGTCCTCTGATGGTGCCTGTGCGTGTGGGCAGGGGAGTGAGCATGCATGAGGCCCCGTGCATGGCATGTGATGGAATGGGATAACAGGGCACGGGATGCCATGGGAACGCATGGCACAGTACAGCATGGCATGGGATTGTACGGAATGACATGGCATGGTACAAACAACCCAGCATGGTATGTGATGTTACGGCACGGCATGGCATCACATGACATGAAATAACATGACATGACATGACATGACATACCATGACATGACATGACATGACATGACATGACATGACATACCATGACATGACATGACATACCATGACATGACATGACTTAACATGACATGACATACCATGACATACCATGACATGACATGACATGACACGGCGCAGCCTGCCGATGCCTCACCTGAGCCAAGCCAGCGCGTGACTCGATGATGTGCGCGTGCGAGCAATGGAAGGCGAACTGGGTGGCAGCTCGTTCCAATAGGATGGAGAGGATGCTGAGGGTGGGGGCGATGATGCATCCCTGGAGGTGAACGGGAAGGGGGAAGAGGGAAGGGGGGAGGAGGGAGGAAGGTGCATGCAAACACTGAGACTGTGAAGCTCGTTCCAGGAGGATGGAGAGGATGCTGAGAGTGGGGGCGCTGATGCATCCCTGGGGGTGAGAAAGGAGGGGGAAGGAAGGCACAGGCAAACACTGAGACGAGGAAGCTGGTTGCAATAGGGCAGACAGGCAGGGAAGGCCAACTGAGTGAGTGGCAGCTCGTTTCAAGCACTGATGAAGGCCTGCTAGGGTCGCCCCTTAACGGCCGAAACATGTTTGTTTTACTCTACTGCTGAAGT